>VWYI01049047.1:84646-123595 GCA_013399455.1 Anthoscopus minutus | reverse complement strand
CATCTGTTGAGGGTCATATCTGAAATCCACTGATCTGAAGGGAAAACATTCCCCCATCTTCACTTGCCTTTAGATCAGGTAGGTACAGATGTGTTGATTATAGGAAATAAACTGCCAAGTAACACCACTGAAGCAAAACCTCACATAGAAGTTTTCTTCAGGAGGAAAAGGGGGCAAAGAAAGAAGGTGTCTTCAACTGCTCTAACACAATTCATCTTAAGAAAATCCTAAAGCACTTCATACAGAACAGTTAAGCACAATTTTAGATTTTTAACAAGGCTGAAGTATCTTACAGCTAAGTACCCCTCAAAAAGGCAACGAATTATGCAAAGCTGAAAAAAAAAGATAGTTTATTGTTTTACTCCCTTGCAGACATATGGAAGACATGAACGTTTTCTGGCTGTTTATCATTTGCTGGTGGGTTTTTTCCATTTATTTTGTTTTTGGGGGTGAGGTAAGAGTGGTGGCAGCGGTGTAGTTATGTTATTCTGGATTTAAATGGACAGAACAACCCTCCACTCCTGAGATTCCAAGGGGTTATTGACAACTTAAATACTCTTTCTTCCTTCATCATTTGCCAACTTCTCTCTTGCTTTCCTCCCACAGTTTCAGTCTTGTTAAGGCTTTTTCAAGGCTCTGATTTCCTTTCTCACCCACACATCAAGTCCTTACAGACATGAAAGGTTCCACACACACATTTCAGATATAACAACTGCTCCTTTAAGCCCACACCTCCACTTCTTAATGCCCAGAAAAATAAACTATCTAAGAAACCAGCAGGCCAGAGTGCCAGTCATCACATAAGAACTGCCATTCCAAGCTATGCTGAATTACGTGCAGCAAAGCAAGGAGATGACCCATTGACCAAAGCAGCCATTTTCAGCTCTAATCTCAGCTCTTCAGTGCCCAGGTGACCACCATGGCAGAGAGAACAACATCAGCTTCTACTCAGACACCTGGGCAGCAAAGGCTGCAAGGAAACAAAGGGCTCCGCTACATACCCACTTCCCCAGAGGAGCAATTCCAGTAAATTAAGCAACTATGTCACCAATCCCCTCACCATATGTAATGGCAAGTCACAACACACCAGGCTGTTATAAATCACGAGATTTTTACCTTGATTTTATTCTATTCCTGCTCAGTCTTTGCTAAGCAATGTATCCTGAAAGAAGATATCCTAATCATAGGAAAGCACTTAAACTGCACTTTCAGTGTTACCTCAGTATGTCTCTTTTATTCACTTAAAACCCCCCAAAAAAGTCCAACTACAATTTCCCACCTTTAAGTGATCAAATCTGTTTCACAAGATGCTGTGATGAAGCTCAGCAGACAAACTGCTACATCCTGACTGGTGTTTCACATGCTTTCAGCATTAGTCTAGATCTCCATGTAACAATTGAACATTGATGATTTTCTAAATCTTCTATTTTGTATTATGGTCTGTGCCTACTTCTCCCTAGGTTCATCGGTACCTTAAGCTAGGAATGGAAAGACTACTTGTCCAAGAAGTGAAGAGATACCAGGCTAATTTACTGTCTTTTAGCGTTCCTCTGAGCAGATTCTTAAAGATTTCCCAGAATGTTTTGGGGTAAATGACCAAGTTGCTTGTTCCACAGCATTTATCTGTGGTTTCAGGATAAGGAATGAAAACACGGCAGGAGCACAAGAGCAATACCTTTGAGAGTAAGTTTAAACACCCTGCATGTAACTCTAGCAGATTTTCTATAGTTCAATGTATTTTGACACAACAGAATGCTGAGATTATAGGTAGAGGTGTGAAAGCAGCTGAGACCATAACCAAAATATATTGCCAATCTGCAATCTTCAGCCTTTCCTACATAAAGCCAGTGATGTCTTCCCAAGTTAAAAACTTGGGTATCCAATTCCCCTCCTAAGTCACAACAGGTGGGTTTCCTCTGACTAGATGAGTGTGATGCTACCAAAATTTAGTATTTCTTTTAATCTGAGAGAGAGGGGCAGGTACTGGAAGTGTTGAATTTCTCCCTTCTAAAGTAGTCCCGTGAAACAAAGGAGATGAATCGCACCCTAGAAGGCCCAGTTTCTTTCCAGCAGCTATAAAGAGAGTTGAAGATGTGGAGCTCAGATATAGAAGTTTACACTAGAGATGTCTAAACTTAGATGACATGAATCTCATCGTAGGAGTTTTTCCAAGGACTTGAAAGAGGAGGGGATTTCATCAAAGAGCTATTTCGAGATAACTGTCATAGTCAAAAAAAGGCTTCACTTAGCTATGGCCAGATTTAAGTTGGGCTCATTTCTCCTTAGGAAAATTGGTTTAAACACCACATTCAGAGTTATTTCACTCTGTTTACAACAACACAGTAAGTGGGTCAGAACAGAAGATGAATCTGAGGAATTTTCCTCTTTGTTCTTGATTTTACAAGTGAGTGACTCTCAGGCCTCATTCACAGTCCCTTAATCTGCCTGTCTCTCCAGCAGTCCCTTTGTAAAAGCAAACAGACTTCACTGGAACTTCAACAATTATACATATTTTAAATTATCATAAACCTTGCACCAAGGACTCTAGAATATCAGATATTAATATTTTTCTTTTAACTTTCTTTTTCCTTCTGCTGCTCCCTGACAGACCTCCAAAAAGGTTATAGTGGGACAAACTGTCTTTTTGTTTTTTCTATTTCTTTCAAAGTAAGGCAAAGAAAAAAGGTCAGTCTCCAGTTTGCATTTGTTGTTGAGCCTCATTAAGCTTTAAGAAAACCTTTTCATTGACCATAGTGTGTCCACTTAGCTGGGTGAAGCTCACTGTGAACACTAAGTTGAAGGTCTTGCACACAACTGTCCAGATGTTGTTGGTGATATAGATAAAACCAGTGAGACTGGAGACAAAAGGCACAGAGGAAGGCAAAGTGCCTCCATAAAAAATGCAAAGGGTGGGGCTTTTATTGTAAGAAGTGGTTTAAACATAGCTGAAGATATTCATGCAGGTGTGGTTAGGCTCTAACTGAGCTGGATATACTAACATTTATTAATACAATTTAAAGGCTTCAGGTAATAGGCTTGAAGTCTTTTGGCTTTACACAGGGCGTGTAAGAGATTGACAGACCAACACAATAAATACTCTCAACTTTTCCACTTCCTTTCTTGACATTTCTCTTTGACCACTGTCAAGATAACATTTGCATCTTGAGAGAAAGAAATAAAAAAACCAAACGTTCATACATGGCAAAGGATCCTCCACTTACCTCTTGTTATTCTCTGACTGTTACTCTGTCCCTGTCACTGGAAGGCAGCAGCCAAAGAGGCCAGGCAGGTGCATTTCTGTGTGCAGCTGAAATGATGCTTCATGTTGCCAACAACTTATGATCAACATTGCAGGCAATACAGTTTAGTTAAGAAGACAAAGACACTGAGAAATGTGCTCATTCACAAACTTTCTTGTCTGTCCTGATCCTCTTCCGCCCCTCTGCTCATCTCTCTGGCAGGCAAATATTACCACACTTAATGTAAGGTATGTATTTGTGAAGTAAAAAGAACTATTTATCTGATAGGCATGTAAGAAAACTGAAACAGGCCTGAGAAGAGGGTGGCAGAAGAGAGGATTTAAAGGTAATAGGGGAAAAGGCAAGACAAGGAAAGAGCTCGTGTGTTCAAAGCAATAAGAATTCATTATGCTGAAGTTACAGCTAAACTTCAATAGCTCAGCATTGTTCTGACAGCATAAGAGAAACAAACAGCAGCACATAACCAGCCAAAAGAGGGATAATTTTTTTCTGTGTCATCAGAGTCATGTAGAATAACTAGAGAAACCAGAAAAATCTGGCATATCAATTTGATGCAGAAAAAATGAATTAATATACAGTAATAGTATCTGAAAAAATGGCCCCAAGCACAATTCAAGGCCCACTGCCTGTCTGACTAGTTGTTTTGTTTCCTGTATATGGCAGGAATTTTTCATTTTTAACATCCTTTAATGTCCTAGTTTGAGGAAGCAACAGAAGTCCAGTGGGTCATATTCCTCTGGTGCTTGCAAAAATACAAAGTACCCCACTAATATTTAAAACAAAAAACAAATTAAAAAAACCTTTTAAAATCCCCAAAACAAAACCAAGAAGATTGCAATTTTAACCAAGACCTTGGTCTACTCCTCTATTCCCAACATGAGTGAAATAGGATTGAAAATCAAAAGTCAAGTATATTCCACATTTATGACTGCATCCAACAGAATTTAGAAGTTTTCCCTGGCTTTGGCAGCAACAAAACTTTTTTAGATGCATCAGCAGGCTGGGATACTTCACCTAATGTCCAGTACTATAGGTGTGAATACTCATGAAATAGAACATCTGTTTATTCACAAGGCAAAAATTATATAATTGTGCCACTGACCTTGGTGGATTCACCTCCCTTCAGGTTTCCAGTGAACTCAGATAAGTTGTTCTTTGGCCAAGAATATTGCATCAGCCTTAGCATAAAGTTTTTCTGGGACCTTAGAAACTGTGAAGTCATGGCAGAAAAACACCTAGAAGTTTTCTTTTTTCATGTAGTTTGAGGAAAGTATAATTGAATCTCTGTCTCTTGCTTGCAGACTGTTTACTGGTGAAAATTGCAACAACAGACACAGACACAAACAAATACCATGACAAAGCTAAGCTTTAAGATCACAGATCACAGAATATTCTAAGTTAGAAGGGACTCACAAGGGTTATCTAGCCCAACTCTAAAGTGACTGGCCCATATGGGGAACCTACAACCTGGGTCAAAGACAACAGCTAAACAAGCCATGCTCATTTAGGTCAATAAGCTGGAGCAGTCTGAAGACCTTGAATCTCCTATTCCATTAATCTCCTATTCCATCCATGTATTTATGACGCCTTCAAAGCATTCTACACTTCAGGAAAAAAAATTAAGAATATTGAAGTGGTCTGTGCAGTAATTATTCTTTCCTTCCTTTTGGCCAGCAACAAATTGTCAGGGTGTTCAAACTCCAGACACTGAACCAATCCCCGAAGAGTAGATGACATTCATCAAAAAATTTCCTAATGAAATGTATTAGAAACCACTTAGAAAAAAACAGATCTGTCTAATTTCCCAGAACAGGCTAGAGGTTTAATTTTGTTCACAGCTCCACAGGACTAATTCTAGAATAACTTAATTAATGACACTGAATTACTCAAATTCTCACAGCAGCATATCTGGAAGGTGCATTTGGTTGTGGGGACAACAGATTATGAGGACTTAAGGTGCAAGCTCCAAGTCCCAAATATCCACTGCACTTAGAAGTGCTGCCTTGCTTCCTCAGCACTGTGCTGGAGGTTTGGACAGAGACAAGCAGAACAGATTTCTTTCTGTAATTTGTTGTTTTGTGGGTATCAGGTATAAATATCCATCTACAAACAGAGAGTGGCCCTGAAGTTGCTGCAAAATACAGCCGTGCTGAGATGGAGAAGTCAGCCCAAAGAGTCTCAAAAGGCATCTTGGCATCTGCTTCCCCCACAAAAGGAGCAGGGCACAGCTTGCAGTCCAGCCCACGTGTTAAATGAGCTCCCAGTGCAGTGTCATTGTTATTAGCCAGGGGTACATGGAAGGCTTCTAAGGGGACAAGCTTTTATGATACACTGCTGAATTAAAAACCAATCACCAATAAAGTAGCATCTGCAAAAAACCATAGAGACAAAATTTCAAGAAAAATCATCTCTCTCGCCACTTGTACAGAGAAAACAAAACCATCCATACATCATCACCAGAACAGCAGTAATCAGACACATTTGTTTTTTAATGGACATTTTTCTTTTCAGAAAGATGTTTATAGATCAGTTAAAATTATGAAAGATGTCTATCAGTTGGAAAGGACAAACACATGCTGTATAGTTTCTGCTAATCTGTCTGGAAAGGGAGTGAAAAACAATAGATGTATTTAAATATGTAGAGGCTTAGAGATAATAATTTTTTTGTACCATCATATAGTCTCTTGTCTTTGGGACACAATGGAAAGAAACTGCAATTCCAGTGTTAAAGGCAGGTCCCACAATATGGAACTGATTTTGAGTCCAGTCTGTCCTACATTTCATATGCACATTTGGGTTACAAAAATCTCATTTATATATCCTGTTCCCCTATTCTTGGACATCCCTCCATTATAACATTGCTGTATAGACTAATATACAAAACCCATTTGTAAGACCTATGCCATGACACCATCTATGGGTCTGAAGAGATCCTTTACTGTTCATAGCTTGTCCCATAGATTTGGAAGTTAAGGTCTTTGTTCTGTTCAGAAGGTCTGTTGACTAAATACATTTCTAAAACTACTCTACTTCTATTTTAAAGGAATCTCAAGCTTTGCTAAACCTTTTTTTTTCCTCCCACCTAGAAGGTGATCAGCAGGTCTTTACCTTTGCAGAAGTGCAGAGGGCAAAGCCATGTGCCAGAGCAAACTAGGAAGCACAGAAAAGGCTAATAATTTTCCATTAAAAGAGGTGATGACAGCTCCTTAGAACAAGGGCCAGAATACTCTGTAATAGTCATTTATTTATCTGTAGTGCTAAAATGGCCAATGTCTGCAGCAAATTTTTTTCACATTTGGACATAAAATGCTTAATTATTGCACCGAAATAGGATGGGAAACAAACTTTATCTCCCTAAATGCATCAGATCATCAATATATAACTCATCTTAGAGGAAATATCAGCAAAATAAGAAAAAAATACCCAAAACCCTCGCCTTTATCTTCTTTACAGAAGCAGAATTTACATTACTGCAATGGGAGCACAGGTTTAAATAAAATATCCTGATGGGACTTAAGGTCTTCTTCCTAATGTAGATTACAGTCTAATGCCGAGATCACCTTATGGGTGCTTTGCTTCTCTTTTAAAGCCACAGATGCCATTTCTCTTCGTTTCACAATCATTAGGCTGGAGCAGCTACAGCAAGTGCTCATTTGGAAGCACTTTATGAGGAAACCATGTAGGATACTGTTATCTACCATTTCATGCAGCCCAGCAGTGGGAAATGAGATCTTCCAGCAGCAGGATACCTACCAGTTACCTACAGCTCACCCTGTAGAACTTCTCAGATCATATGAGAAAAACCCCTGGACAAGTCAGCAGTCAAGTTGTTTCTGTATCTTCTACCTTTCTCGTCTCTCAGGCACATCTACAAACTTGTTTTCTAACACCATTTTCTCTCCATATTAAAAGATTATTTATTTTCCATATAAGACTAATAGTTTCCTTTGTGTACATGCAGATTATATGCCCACCTCCCACCTCCCTAAACGAAAAATACATTGTGGGTTGCAATAAAGGTATATATGCAAGCTAATAAAAGCACTCAGAGGTGGAAAAATAAGGGACACAATGAAACACTTTCTGACACAGGTGCTTGCCCAGCCAGGAACCCATTAGCACCTTGTCACAAAAGCCCCTAAGCACACAAAAATATAAATTTGAAAGTCATAAAAACCAATGGACACACACAATTAAGTGACCAATGAAAACCTGTCATCTTCTCTCCCTCCTTGGAATACAGCCAGAAACAACTGGTGGGAAGGAAAAGAAATTTGGAAATAGCTCAGCCTTAACTTTTAATGTTTACTGGCAGGAAGGAAAAGATTAAAAAAACCCAACAAAACCACCAAAATCCACAATATGCAGCAAAACGGTGGGCAAGAGGAGTGGTTTGTGGCAATATCTCCATTAATTTTATGAGACTTACAAAATCTGAAGCCTGATATTGACTACTGATTCGTAAACTCTAGGGGCAAATATACTGAGCATCTCCCCCCTCTTCCATACAGAGCAAGCTGCAAAGTGTCTGACAAAGAACCAACATCTCTACTTCCACTGTCCCAACCTACACCAGTTCACTTTATCCGCTGTGGCTACAGCTATCATTGCCCAACTATGTTTTCTGTGCCCCAGTTTTCCTACTCCTCTACCTCACTGCTCAACAAATCCCAAGTTTCCTACCTTCAAATCCAAAGCTTCACCATGGCATGAAAACGACTTAGATCTTGGCTGTCAAACTTGACACGTAGTGAGCTTAATGCTTTATCTAACTGAAAGTCTGTTCTGCTGCGCTTCTCAACCCAACTTCTCTGGTCATAGCCCATAATCTTTGTCTTTAATTCCCTTCAAATTCTGTTTAAAACTTGTTTACCCTTTCTAGGATTCTAGTAGGAATCCACCCATTTGTAACTTCATACCATAAGCCTTTAATTATGAAAAAGAAAAGAGCCTGCATGAAAAATCAACACACCCACTTCTTAGCAACACACCTCTCCCCACCCTGTTTGTCTTGATTATACATACTTAAGTGGGAAACTGTTAATTATCACCAATTATGGAGCAATTGTCCTTGCTGTACAACCTCACCATATTAAAGATTGCATAAATACTGTAAAATAAGATGGTCCTTGGTGCAAAGAGCTTTTGGCAACTTGGTTCTGGAGAAGACTCTCCAGGTATTTGCTTCCGAAGATACCTCTCTGGAATCCCTTTCCTGATCACCATACAACAAACAGGGGAAAAACCTCAAGAGAAAACAGGCCTCTAAAAGTAAATGTCAAACATACTTAGAAACACCTTTTGACACCGATAGTAAAATAAAATGTTGGACCAGCTCAGTGATTTTCATAGGATCCACAGTTTCTCCCCCTACACTGTTCATTGCACAGTCACTGCAAAGCACAAAAAGACTTGGAAAACAGATCTGACAGGCACTTGGAAATACCTCTGTTTTCAGGGCTTAAGAGAATTAAGGGCCTGACTCTTCCACTAGCACAATCAGAAATAAATGCAGAGAGTCACCTGACATTATGCTGCTGTAAAACACGTACGCAGCTGGGATGTTGTGCTTGCTTCAGTGGAATAACTCCAGTGACACGTGCGGATTGACATGCAAATAAACCTCTTGAAATTGCACCAAGAGAGGTGGAGAGAGAAAGACAATCTTGATTAAAATTTTTTGAAGGACACTACTATGAGGTGCTTAGTTATGATCAGCTCAACATAAATTATCATATAACCCATTTTCAATGAGAATGTAATATGAGTTAAATTTTACACTGATTTATAGCTTATGAAAGCTGCACTGAAAACTCTGCTTGTTTCACAAGTCCAGGTGAATGCAGAATCTAAGTTTGTTTTCTTTCATTAAACAGCTATGATTGCATATTATGGGTGGAAGGTCATAGAAATAGCAAGAAGAAGACTTTTAACAAAATCATCCTATTAGGAAAAGAAAAAAGTCCTCAACCTGTGTTCAGTTTGTCCTGAATCTACTGCAATGATGCCATCATTTCAAAGATGATGATGTAGATTTTGACAAGAAAT
The DNA here is from genome assembly GCA_013399455.1 of Anthoscopus minutus. Lineage (NCBI taxonomy): Eukaryota > Metazoa > Chordata > Aves > Passeriformes > Paridae > Anthoscopus > Anthoscopus minutus. The sequence continues at coordinate 114,287 of VWYI01049047.1, read as the reverse complement.
ATGGTAATACAAGTTATGTCTCAGGTCTCTGTCTTATATTCACATATTCTTGATTCCTTTTTCAGACCAAAGGACTTTACCTGCATCAAGTCCCTATTTAGTTTGGCAGTCTGCAAAGAGCAGGTGGTGGCCTACCTTAGACAGCAATGACAAATGCTTTTTTCTATTCCTTTTCAAACCTGCTTCAGAAGCGCTGTGAAATCCCCTGCTAAAAACCACATAGACTCTAGCAGAGTCCACGTTCTGGTCACTGTTGCAATGTACAGCCAGAGAAACAGCAGAAAGTTTGATTTATTTGACTAGTGTAAATGAGATCAGTCAAAGCTCAGAGCTGAGACTGTGTAACAAGACCAACAACTTGCAAAATTGATTATTACAAGGCTGTGCCATACAAAAAACCAGTCACATATAGGGATTTGGATATTTGAAGAGATTTGGGGTTTGTCTGTAGATTTGGGGTTTTTAAAATTATCACATGTCATTAATCTGTTCAGACATTATCTGCCTTTAATTTTCCTTGTTGCTTTTAATAGTCTGTTTCAGGATATCAGCAAAGTATCTCTCTTCTTTAGTATTAGCTCCGCTCATGCAATCCTTACAGCTCAAAGCCTTGTGTGATTAATAGCTCTGCCAGCAATTCCTATTTAAAAACTATTCCTATTTTATCTCTTTTTACCCTGTCCCTGATTTTCCTCAACTTGCTGTGCAGCATACCCACTGCCTGTGCCTTCACGCAACCCGAAAACTTTGCAACTTTATTTCTCCGCATTCCTTTTCCATTTGAAGGTGGTCCTGTTGACTTTGACTGGATAGTAGCTAAGCAATTTAAAAGCACAATCCTACATGCAGCTAAGTGCCCACTGTTGATGTAAGCCAGAAGTAGTCATTTGGTGGCTTTGAATGAGCTCAGCACCTGTGCAGGATGGTATCAAAGTGTTTCAGCTTGCTAAGCTATGTTTTGCCCATGCCCCTGTTTCTCAGTCAGAAGTCAGCAATACCTTCTAGTCTTGGATTTCAAGAAAACAGAGAAAGGTATTTAAACAAGATCACACAGGACGTGTCACCGAGCAGGCAGTGCAGGTTCCTTACTGAAAACCTCCCAGGTGAGTGCTGGAAGTGTAAGTTCTATTCACAAAATTATTCTGTCATCCCCTTGACAATTTAATTTATTTTTTTCTTAATACATCTACTGCTTCTAGGCCCTGTTTAGGCAGCCATGTCTTCTCAATATCTCATTCAGGTGCAGCACAGAAAAGTCTAACAAACCTGGGCTGGCAGCCAAGCTTGCCAGTGACTGACGCTCGCTTAACTGAGCAAAGATTTGCTCTGCTCCAAGCAGGAACCTGACTACAGAAGGACCAGCAGTGACAGCGAGGGTGCAGGCTTGCATCCTAACAGCACTGACTCCAGCTTGTGCTCAGGCAAGTGGAACCAGCACTTAAGCTGAATGCTAAAAGGCTCCAATCTTCTTCTTTCCAATTCACCTCCTGTATAAGCCCAGGACTTTTTAGTAAGAGCAGCACATTAGGGTAGTTACATCACTAATCCGGGCAAAATTTTAAGCTCAGTGAAAGGTGGTTTAAATGTCGAAGGAGGAGCAAAGTAAAGGGAGGCACAGGAGAGAGGAGACAGAGAGGCATGATTCGCTTGGAACACATTTAAAAATATATATTCTTGCCAGTAAATGATAGAAATAAATCAGTAGTATGAAGTCACTGGTCGCTCGATCTAAAACAGAGTTTATGACCATTTGCTAAGGGGCCATCATAAAGCATAAGCAAACCTAATAAAAATAGAGCTTCCATGAGCAAATAGAATGTTCAGCTGTTAGAACAGAGTCTCTGATTTAAATGAAATTACACTTCTCCAAACAGACTACAGGTGAATTTATCAAAATCTCTGCTCCAGAGGTTTTACCAGTCAATGACTGGGGCATGTGTGTGCAGGAGTAACAGAAGCAAAGATGTGCAAGTGAAGTCTGTACCTAGACTTGCCTAGATTTCCTTGCCTCACTTAAAAAAAACCAAACCAATTTGTCTTCCACGGAGAGCAACTGAAGAATAACAGCTTTCATGTAACCAATTCAATGATTACGAATTCAATAATTGTCCCTTGATCTCTCTCCCTTTTTTGGTTTTGTTTGTTTTTAATCTACCTTTTTTCTTTCAAGCAATGAAAGATTTTGTTGCATGGAGGCAATTACAAAAGGTAAAATGCTCTGATGGTACAGGTGGACTACAGAAATGTAGAAGAAAAGGCAGAGTTGGTCTCATGCATATGACTTCATCAGTATGCACCCAGTTTTGGAATCCAGCCTCTGATGCTTTTCAGTTCTTGAAAAGTTGCTGACTATTACCCTGTTTACCAGACATATTAGCAATGTACTGGTCAAAGAACATATTTTTACATACCCAGTAGCCTAATGTTGGGTTTGACGTGCAAGAACCACTGTACCAAGCTGTGAACGGCAATGACGTTAGCCCAGCCTGTGGACTGAGATAACCCCTTAAACTTTTCATCTCCTAAAACTTTGGTTTACATTTCAATTAGGTCACAAGCAAAATTCATTCAGTCATGTCAATCTACAGATGAAAAAGCTTGATCATAAAAATCATCACAGAGCTAAGTACCATTGGTAATCTCAACATCAGGCAAAGACACTCTAAATTAGAAAAGCGTGGGTGGGTTATGCATCTCTACTATCTGTTTTCAGTAATCCATCCACTATGCATCATTTTTTTCCTCCCATTCATTATTCTTAAGTAAATATAAAACTGAAAATAAAAATACCGCAACTGAAGTATTCTAAGAAATAAACATTAGTTTGAATGGGCAGGAAAAAAACAGCAACAGAATTAAAGCCTTTTCAAAGAAAGATCTTATAGAACCATAGCATCATTTATATTGGAAGATTGAGTCTGACCATAAATCCAGCAGTACAAAGTCCACCACTAAGTCATGTCCCTCAGCGCCACAACATAGAAGAGATCCATGTGGCCAGATCTCTGCTTTTTCAGGAGACACAAATCAGAAGATCACAAAAAACTTTATGTCACCATTAGTATTGAAATGGCTTTTTCTTCTTTCCCCCTTCCTCTCTCTGGGATTTTTTTGAATGTAGATCTTATAATTGAAAGCCAGTGGATTAAGCATAACACATCAAACCACTGTTAACACCCAGTCTCCCGCAAGGCTGAATCCTAACAACTCTGTTTTCTGCCTACAGTATGTGCAAGCAAGTGGAACCACCACATGCACTGCATGCTAAAGGCCACAGCCTTTGTCTTCTCCAAGTTCTGTCTGTTTCAGAGGCTAACATGCTGCAATTAGTCTAATTAATGTGAAACAATGAGCTGTGTTACCACTTATCAAATTGATTGTTCCCCTATCAAAACAAAACAGGCTGGCTTTTTGATGTAATTTCAAGAGATGATTTGAAATGTCATGTTGCTGCAAGCCAATTACCTTATGACTGGAGTCACGGTCAACAGAATACATAATTAGCACGAGTTTGGGAAGGCTGCTTACTGCTAGTATGCTAATTATCTGTCTTTTGTCATAAAACAAAAAGGTTGTAGCTAGGGTTGTGAAATAGGTCTTTTTTATTTACATTTCTTTGTGCTTATCAACGTGAGGCATGACAATGCAAAAGAATGGAAAATTTTAATTCTACTACTTGAAATTAATAGCGAGCCGCAAGGTCAGGCGCAGCAATGGACTGCGAGCAGCGCTCAGCTCTGCTGTGTGCGACGCAAGGGCTGCACCCCCTGCCCAGGACAGGCCAGCATCAAGCATCCAGTGAGCCCCACACCAAAGAGCCACGGAGCAGCACCTAGAGAACAACTAACAGGCATATGATGGGTTCCAGATGCTCCTTTTCATAAAGGAGGGGAGGAGCAGTGACACCCGAGTGTGCTGACTGTCATCCCGCCCTACCTCTCCAAAAAGGCCCTCCATAAAGCTGGAAACACTGAACTATAAACAAGTATTATTACTTCTGCTTCAGAGTGGTGCTCACAGAACGCTTAACGAGGGCATGCAGGATAGCAAACGAACCCTGCTTGTAAGTAAAAAGCTTCATAAGTCAGCTGCTGCCACCTCCTCTCTGTCGCCTCATTTGTGTGATAAATTTTGCATTCCTCAGGCATTCGTTAAAGATCTGATCCTGCACGGCGCTGGGTGCCCTCTATACCTATAGGTTTCAGGGGGAGCTGAGGAGCTCATTACTTTGCAGGATAAAGATCTGCCAGAAAGAATCCCAACTTAAAGGTGGCTGTCGGCAGCTCCCACTCTGCCCTCCCTCATCCCAGCGCCGCTCCACGCGCCATCACACAAGGGAAACGGAGGACAGAAATTAGCTTAGTGAATCACTGCTAATTCCTACCAATTTAAATTCTGCTTTTCTTTTTCCTGCCTATAATTCAGCACTTTATTTAAGGTTTTGCTTGGCCTGAGCGAGTCCCGAGAGCAAGGTCTGGAATTGCTGGAAGTTTTAATGATGTTGTTTCGCTAACAGCTGCTGACTTAGGATTCCTCCTATTTGTTGTAAAAACTATTTTGTTTCTCTGTGCATGCTTGGTTTGAACCACTATAGAGATAATTCTTGTGCTTCTTGATAGCCCTTAAAAGCAAGAGAAATGTACCAATCACTCTCTTATCGAGAGGAGAAATTAAGTGTTCAAAACCTAGATCAAAAAGTTGTCAAACTGGCCTTTTCTGAAGACTTCATTTAAATTCAAATCCAGTCTACTCCAGGTTTGCACAAAGAGTTGTAATGTTTCTAGGCCAGAAATCACATAGAATTGATCACCCTTAAAATCATGATATGAAATTAGTAGGTATTCCTAAACTATTTTCCTGATTTCTCTTTCAATCCAAGTGAAACTCAAAGTGTAATGAAATAAGGTATGCATGCAGGAAGGCTAAATTTCTATCTCAGATGATGAAACCAATAACGAACAGGAAAACACTAATTTCTTCTGGTGCTGTCATTTACTAGAATCAACATCATCCTTCCTGTCTTTATTCAGCAGAGAAAACAAAGCTAATCCCAATTTCTAAAGAGCTGGCTAATAAAGGAGTCAAGGGATCATTAGTCTAATTAACTCATTCCTGTTTTCAGTTTACATTTCATTATGCTATTACACTCTTTGAAATGTCAATTTTTAAATACCGTAGAAAACTGTTTAACATATAGACATTATGTTCAACAAATCTGGAGACATATAGAACAGTTACTCAATATTAGCAACTTAATAGTATCCTGGTATGCAATTCAATATCTCCCAGCCAAAGCATTATTGTAAACTTCATTTATTGATATAAAAATCAGGGAAGTATTTCAGTGACACTTGGCCCCTAGCTTAATGGCAGTGCTTTTACTACCTGAGTATTTCATAATAGTCAGGTAGATGTCCTTGCATCCACTTTAGGTAATCAGACTATTTTATTCTGAACAAAAATAAATCAGGATATGAAGCTACAACTTCCTGCCAGGTTTCTTTTTATCTTCTTTTTATTGGGTGTCTTTCTATAGTTTAACATAATGAGTCACTTACTGCACTTTAAGTCAATTTTTAAATTAATTTAATGAGTCATCAAGTCATTTACTGTCTTTTAAGTCAATTTTTAAATAAACACAACTTCTGTTAAATTGATGGTAACTTCTGTAATCAGCTGTCTGGAAACAATCAACCTCAGTTAACAGCACGGGCTTTATGCTATACTTGCAGAGGCGAGTACAAATTTCATAAAACAAATTAATGATATAGGTGAAATATTATATAATGATATGTGCATCCACACAAAAGCAAATAGGAAGGAAGCAAGCCTGTAAGCACACAGACACCAACAGGCATTTGTCTGTCTGTACTCTGAGCATCTCACGTGCACTGGCCTCCTTCCTACTGGAAGCACACAGCTCTTGCTTAGCATTCAATGCAGTAAACCACTAAATGTATGTAACACTACACACAACTCGTCCCCACACATGTCCTGAATTGCTCACATGCTTAAATTAGACATATATCACAAACTGTTGGACCACAGCCTGAAGGATAAAGACGTTTTGCCAGTATGCTTCTCCACAACGAAATACCCACAGGAACTTGGGATATCCCAACAACTAAGATGGGCACAACTGGCACTATCTCCTTGGTATTCCCCTTTCTAAATGACCCTTATGTATGTGAAAGCCTTTTCTTGTGTGTCTGTGATCCATAAAACCCCTTTTTAAAACCTCCTGATATCACCTGGACTATACCTACAGCAGAAAGCTCACTAGTTAATTCCCTGGCTATTTTAATTTCAGAGATCTGGATAGCCAGGACCTGGCCAAGACCCCTACAGCACCTATACAACACCCTCAAATTGTGACAGTGTACTGATAGAAATTCAGCTCTTCTGGGCTGTAGGTGCTACAGAAAGGATGACAAGTTAGTTTTAATATTCACCTGCTCAGCCTTTTGCAGGAAAAAAGGCATTGCTGGTTCCTAGCAAACAGAACTTGAGAGTAGATATGACACTGGCTGAGGGAAACCGAGCAGCTACTCATGGTCACTGGTTTTTGCAGCTGTCCTTGCACTGTGGAAGAACAAGAGTGCAGCTTTGCACACAAAAATTTGGAAAATAAGTCTGAGAGTAGGGATTTGCATTAGAAATCTCTCACTTGGAGAGACTGCACCTCCAGATGAAAGAGGGATTAAGAGATATTTACCAGAACCTGGAACTAAGGGGAAACTTGAACAGCAGCAACTATGTGAACCATGGAATCCAGGCAATAGGTTTTTAAGATCACAGTATGGTGATCCCAGATCTGCGGAAAGTAGAGTATGTTACTATTCTGCTTTTTGTCACCATGAATAACACACTTGAGGAAAGAAGTGTCTTTAAAAGATGCAAAGGAAGATCATGAGTGCAGTATGTAAATAGTTTTAATGGCTTAACAAGGATTAAACTACATCTATTAATTAATGTATTTTGAGAAAGCTAATGAAAAATAACATATCTACGGATCCAAAACACAATACATATATCTTTAATGTATTATAAAGCATCTTTGCTTTGGGAGGATTGAATCCAGATAGGAACTGTGGCTAACAAGGTACCTAATAATGCTCCTGGAATAGGAGGTGAGCAGTAGCTCTCATTAATTCATGTTCTTAGTGTTATTTGGCTCCATGGGCTGCCCCAATGTGATCTAACAGGATGTGGCATGCCAGAATGCATCACAACATGTTTGGAATTGTAAAAGCACACAGACCCTCAACAACTAAACTTCCCTGCAGCCTCTGGTATGGAGTTCAGCATTCCTGATCAGGCATTGTCTCGGCTTTATTATCAACATGTTATAGCTCCCACTGCTTGTTCAATGAGTATTTTCTCCTGTCTGTTTTCTAAACCACCCAAAGAAGGTCAATGCACTTTAATTTAAAAACAAAAGCACAGAATGATGCTTAAAGCTTTGACTTACTGGGATTTTTTATTCTCTTCCCCTCCATGTATTTTCACCTGGTATCACCCAAATCTATCATTGCCAAGAGAAGACTGAGGCGATTAGGAGATACATACAGTTATTTTAGCAAATCCCTTGAAAAAAAAAAATTAAAAAAAATTGGACTTGAAAGAAGCCTGAAACATTAGAGCAAAAGTGAGTACGAAGGCAGGAGCTACGCCATCGTACACCCCGTCTAACAAGGTATTGAGCACCAAAGCCCAGGGGACTCTTGGTACTCTTGCTGTGAAGATTAGACAAGAGCACTCGCGCAGGACACAGCAGGAATATGAAGGGACGTGAAGTGAGCAATCCCAGCAGACAGCCTGTTGAAATGTCAGTCAGGCACTCTGCCTCCACCACCTTTCACAGAGCTAAACATCTCTTTATGTCAGAACAAATTGGGCAATCCTCAAATCTTTTTTTCCTCTCCCCTGACTTCAATGCGATGCCGAGCGCTGGGAAGGAGCGCGGGAGGGAGCGTGTACAGACAGTTCACTTCAGTTCACATGAAAGCGCCCTGACACGCTACAAGGCTGAATACTGATATTGGCAACTCTTACAATCTTATCAGAGAGGCAGGAGCAGCAGCAGCCGCCGTGCTGCAGACCTTCCCCCTTTCCAATTACGCCGGGCGGCTGTTCCCTTCCCAAGCATCCCGCAATGTCCTTTGAAAGTAAACTCCTGGGCTTGATCAAAGGCCACAAAAGCAAACATGTCGTTTCTGTATTTATGAGCATATTTACTTCTGTCATCTTTTTCTTGTTTTCGCTCCTACCTTCCCTCACTAGTCCATTAAGGAAGCCTAATTTAAACCAACATCTAGCATAGTGCTCAAATCCGGAATGGTGAGTAGCCACAATCCTATTTTAAACTATTTCATTTTACTTACAAACTTCTGTACAGGGTATTTGGTTGGGGTTTTTAACTAAAAAAGCATCCACAGAAGTTATTTTTGCAGGGGAGCAACAATACAGAAACCTTCCCACTGACTTCTGTGAATGTTAGAGAGGTCTTAGTATGATTGTATAGAGATACATGAATTAATGTGATTTTTTTTTTATTTGATTCAACTCATGAAAATATTGCTTTAAAACTAAGCATCCAATTTTCATTATTGAGAAAATATGAAAACAGAAAAGTTAACCCATCCAAGACATGAAGAACTCAGTGAAACTTCCTCCAAGAACAGCAATATAAAGCTGCTAACTCCACACTTACATTATAAAGATGCTGAATAATAAAATTTCTTTTAAAGTACTCGTCTGAGCAAACCCCAAACAACAGATACACCCTGAGCACCATAGAAATCCCTCCCCTGACAAATAAACACATGGTTGTAAAAAAAGTATAAAATATTCAATATTTATATTCTATAATATAAATAATTGGCCACTAGCCATACCTGGCCACCTGCTCTTTAGATCAGAGGTTTATATAATTTGTACAGAATTATCTTCTGAGACTTCATTCTGGATATTTTCTAAAAGCAAGCATTTCTAATAGCAATTGATTATAGTTAAAGATCAGATGCATTTCATTACAATTTTAGGTTTCTGTTTATGATATTCAGGCACATAAATGCCTGTGTGTATGGAAGAGACACTACCAGACCATTACTGCCCACTACCACCAAGAAAAGAAGCCCATACTGGAACAAACAGTGCAGCATTTCTGGCATTTGTAAAAGGAAGAAAGCTTTATAAGAAAAAAGAAATACCACTGATTTTTACAGGTGTTTAATAAAGATAAGCTGAAAAAAACCGTTCCTATTTTAAGCTTGGTGATAGCTAAAAATGCATTCGAATATGTTCAAAAACAATCTGAAGTTTCCTAAAAACGAGTGTTTAAAAGTATTCAAGAAAACAGTAAAAATGCAAATATTTGTCACATTATTGTAGGATATGAGACAAAAATGCCCATAAATTCAAAGAACCCTGCTGAGGCAAACTGCATTTCATTTAAATATGACATTATTTGGGAGTCATTAGAACAAAACTAATGGTTATCAGTTGCCTTGTAAAGGTTACTGCGAGAAAATAGCCAAAGTTTGCCTGAACTCAAATGTGTGCTGCAAGGCACTGTGAGCATAACACCCTTAATTTCAATTGTTGTAGCTGTGCTGAGGGAAATAAAAAGACTAAATGTAATTGATGATTCACTACTACAGAAATACTACAGTATTTCTATAATGTATATAATATAATGAGGATGCATCCGTATTTTCAAGACTCTCAGTCTGATATTCTAATGTACTTCATATACATTACAATGACACAAATTAGAAAAGAAAAAATAAAAAGGTACCAATTGTTACTGTTGACTTTTCACTCAGAAGTGTTTTAAATCCCAAGAAGAAAGTATACAGTGCCTTGTGATTCCTACAAAATACCTAAAACAGCAGTCATCCGTCTATTCAAAGATCTTTCCTGATTTTTTTTTTTAACAAAACCACATAATAGGACACTTAGGCTATACAGGAGTAGGCCAATGTGTTCAGTTTAATATAAAAAGCCTAAGTTTCATTATTAAAAGCATCCAACCTTGCTGAAGAGAGATGGCTTCTAGCTGTAGCCATGAATAGTCTTCTGCAAGTCAAGTTAAAAATCTTCTGTTTACATGGACTTATACATATCTAGTATAGACAAGATAGTCTATACTCCTAAAAAACAGTGAAATAATGCTAAAGGATTCCCAAACCCTAGAGTTGTCATTTTGAACCTTAAACCATTCCCTGCAGTCATTCTGAACCATTAATTGCTGGTTATTTATACCATGGAAATCAAGATGTAGATGCACGCAGATCCCTTGATTACGCAGACATTTAGTCAGTGGCTTTACTACTATGAGTAGTTTTTGGTGGAGCAATCAAATTAAGCATCCCATTAAATATCTGATGTAGGTAAATCAGGTCTTAAAATTTGATCTATCTTGCATCTCCAGCTCATAGATTTCATTGTATTTGTGAAAACCTTAGTCCTGCCTTAATTCTGTCAATGAATTTAAACGCATCACATACTGTGCTTTCATACAGTTTGAATTCAGCTATGAAAACCCTTTATGGTTCTGAGTTAAAAGAATTCTTCACTGCACTCCTCTGAACAGTAGCTTGCCTGGACTGCCCGTGAACTGGTCTCCCTTCCAACCCATTTTGTGTGGTTCCTTCTAATATGTCCTGAGCCATGTGGTCTGAGGGGACAGGGAGAAGGGCTGGGATGTTGCACTGCCTCTTGCTACTGCTCGCACGCTGTAGCTAAGCAGATGCTTATTTACAATGCCCTGCAACAGCCTATAGCTAACACAGCTTCCTGAAGCTATTAAAAGTGGACACACAATAACTGCAAGCAGAATTTGGCTTATTGTCTCCACAGATTTGTGCTAATATACCAGTGTCTCAAGACATCACTTCATTTTCATAACAAGGAGGAGATTTAATTTCTGCGGATTTCTATAAAAAGCAATTTGGAAACTTCTCAACAATGATATTGCTTCCCATAAATGCCAAATTGGTAAAAACATCATAAGAGGAAAACACAGCACACTGACAATATCATTTTTTCTAACTTAAGTACCAGCATTATTCAAAGACATTATACTGCTAAGTATCCAAATAATTCATTCATTTCAAGGATTGAAAGCATAATATTATTTTGTTAAATTAAGCTCTCGCTTTCCCAAATCCCTCTTTTCCACTTAAACTGAGGGAATAAAGGCAACTGAAAATACACCTGCTTGCAAGGCTTTTCAGTTTTCAGGGGTTGTTCTGTTCTGGTTGGGGTGTGCACTTCCCTTTTTGCTGATTACCAAAACCCAAAAGTAACTGCAATAATAATTGTAAATCTGCGCTTTGTATGATAAAATGAGCCTCAAGTATCATTATCTCATTCCCACCTTCTACTACTTGCAGGAATGAGGAGGTTGGTGAGGGGAACCATTGTTTGCCTCTGGCTTATTGGTACTGCTGTAATACAGTCTCTCCAGTGAAAAAGGAATTTTAATTTCAGAAAGTGACTGTTTAAAATTATACCAAAGATCAAAAGTTCTGACTATGGTAGCTTGGGGTGTGGACAAGGTAGATAACCTGATTTTAAGCATAACCTATTAACTGAAGAACGTCAGGACTTTGTGGTCATTTAACACTCCCTATAAATGAAGACTTGATAACAGTTATTGATCTCAGTTTTCCTGGAAGAGGATCCCTGGGCTCACCAGTGAGCAGTTTTGCTTCTCTTAGTTCATAAATACAAGAATAGGGTTATTGCTCAAATGCCACCCTAATGGCCAAAAATGAAATAAAAGTAAATTTCAGTGCAGTGTGGAAAGCAATACAGGTGTATTTCCACAGGGTTTTTTTAGCAGATAGCCCAAGGTTAATATAGTCTCAAATTTTCTTATGGGAAATACGGAATTGCCATAGCTGACCCCTGCTATCGTTTGAAAATATTTTCTTTGTGAGAGCCTACTCAAACCATAGAAGTATATAAGTTACTCTTCTTATTTATTGATCTTCCTTGTGCTACCATGGAACTGAAATATCTGCACATTTATGAATTCAGCCTAACAACACATATGATGGGACTATGAGCATTTCTGCTGCCCAGGCAAGAAGCTGATCCAGGGAATAAGAAGTGTTAGGTTGTTGCACCTGTAACACAACTGTGTCACAAGAAACAGCTGGAAATGCCCTTTGTCTCTCCTGTCTTACTCTTCTGTCATTCAAGGCTTTTCCCCATTTTCCGTCTTCCTAGTTATTTCTCCCTAAAACTCTGCTATAGGCTCGCCAAATTAAAAGCTGATTTCTAAGACTTTCTGTGGAGCTGCCAGAAGCACCTCCACCACTGAAAATACATTATCACAGGATTTAAGCAGAGAAAATGAACCCCCTCCCTCTTTCTACCTTCCCTTCCTCAAAATGAGGAAAACGATCTCTCCATCTCCAGACCCCCAGGTCAGATTAAACCCAGATGTCGAAGAAGAGACCTAGAAAGAGCTGCACATCCCTTCCAATGAGGATTTAAGGAGAAGCTGCATGAGTAGATGAACTGTTGAACTCAGTCCTCTCTCTTAAAAATACATTTCATTTGGATTGTTAATAAACGATAGAAGTATCCAAAAGATGCAAAAGAATTCTGAAACATGAATTAAAGACGCATTGCCATCTCCAGCAAAATAATAAAAGTAGAGAGATTAAGAGGCAAGCATATCTTTTTGAATTGTAGAATAGGTTTATAGGTCTTCTAATAACAACTTTTACTCAAACCTTACATAAATAGGCTTATATGATACAAATATTATGGGGGCTATGTGGAAACTACAAGGTCCCTAATCATGTTTAGGGATTACTTGACAGAACAGAGACATTTCATTCCTATTGGACCTAGGGATTACAGCAAAGAAACATCTAATATTCCATTTTTTAATTTCATGCATTTTTTATTTACTTTTAATGATGCTGTATATATTCATCATCCTGAAATATTAAAACAGTATGAAAAAAGTAATAAATTGGTAGAAAATTTAGGGAATGGGAATGCAACAGCACGCAAATCATACACTATCAAGTGCTTGATACACATTTAAAATTACTGTCTAGTACAGCAAAGCCAAATTCCTGGCAGATTTCTGAAGCACAAAGTCACAATAAGAAGATCAGCAGAACAGACTGAAATAATAGAATATTCATCCCCCTAATCCATATGCAATTCTTTAGGGCTTTTTTTTTAACAATGCATATGAGGTCTGACTGTATTCAGGATTTAAATAAGTTGTCTCTCTCTCACACACACACACACACACTCTCTGTATTTTTATAAAAAAAAAAGTATATACAGTTATCATTTCTGCTCTACTGCACCCACATTGACAAGGTTAGCACATCTCCTCACACCTCAGATGAAACAATAGCATTTTAAACAACAAAATTGTTAAAAGAAATACATTTATTCATACCATTGAAACCTCCTGCAACAGCTGTGTTGAAAGGAAGGGGTCCAGTCGCCTGGAAAAGGAATTTTTTGTTTTGTTTTATTTAGTATTTTTAACTCTTTCCTACATGATTCTGAATCATTACTGGTTAATTTAAAGCAATATTACATATAGTTCCTGGCAATAAAATTTTGAAATCAGTATTAATTCTTTGAGATCATGCCTCTTCCTCCTTGACATGTATAATTTTAGATCTGGTATTGTATAAAGAGACAAAGACCTAGAGACAAGTAAATCATCACTCAAAACACAGATGCTGATGATAAGGATAGTCCATGCACAAAATGTGCTTGTGGATGGTAGATGGGGAAGCAGAGTATAAAACTTCCATTTCCATGCTTGAGACTACCAAATTACTTTCAACCAATGCAAAGGCACAACTGAGCTATAGATGTTCCTCCAAAGAGGAGAGTATGAAGAAATTCATCCCCTGTCATACAGAGATGCAAAGCCTGATCCCTGCATCAAACAGGTTTTGCACAGGCTTAACGCTCTGATTAGGCTGTGAAATATCACCACACCACACTAATTTTACAAGTGATATAAAATGAATATATAAAATGAATACACCCAAACATAAGACATTTGCACTAGTAATGTATGTGTGGACTTGCTAAATAAAGGTGCCCACATGTGATAATTATGGTGGCCACATGCAGAAAGCAGCTTTCACAACCATCAGGACAGCTCCTGTCACAACTCTGTTAGTGAGGGGAAGGAGCACTAGGACAGGTGATGGTAAATGAAAAGCCATCTGGTAAGTGAGAAAGAGCAGCCACATCCTGTCGAAACCTGAATACCCAAATGTAGCCACGGGCTATTTGTAGTAACAGGTCTCATGAGAAATGGCCTGGGGTTAGATTGCTGCCCAGCATTCACCAGGACTTCAGTTCCTACCTGGTGTGGGCCATGCTGGTCCAACCCTCTCGAAATCATGCTCGTGTATTATCAGCCAGACTGTGGTATCAGTTGACATTGCTATTCACATTGCAAGGTTACTTTTAATTCAATACAGGCTAAATAAGCAATGTAAAAACATATTTAATGAAAGATCTTTTTGCTGAGGAATCTGCTTGCCTGCCCTTACTATGACACCTATCTACATTGACATAGACTTTGAACTTACTGGTGCTTATTGTTTACAGGTATCTAATTATTACTGATAGACTAAGTGAACTGAAATCAGCAGAAGTGGACCCACAACAGGGGTAGAATACATCCTGTGCGTATGGCAATTAAGCAAAAGAAGCACTCTTAGAAATTATTTGATCTGTACTAAAAAGAAAAGTGTGAAGTTGTACAAGGAAGTTTTTAAAAGACAAATGAATATAAAACTTCTGCTAGAAGGTATGCTCAGGATCTGTGTTAGCAAACAGGATCTAATAATGCACACTGAAGTTAGGAGAGAAAGCCTGATAGACAACATGCAGAGCTGCACTGGACCGAATCCGAAAAGCACAGGTGGTAGCAGCTTTGATGCAAATGTACCACGTTTTTCAAATACAGAGCAATTAAGTAAAAGTACAAAGTTATCTTCTCATTTTTGGGGGAGAGTAAAAAAGGCCAAAGAAAGAAGCTGGGATTTACTGAAGAGGAATACAGATTGCCCAGTAAAAATTAGGGTATGCCTGAAATACATTGCTGCTACTCCCCCTTTTGCCATCCTTTCTTTTACAGGACATAAGAGATTTATATGAATTTCTATTTAAATGAAGATAACAACAGTTTGTGACAGGGAGGCTACAAAAGAGCAGAAAAGCTTTTGCCCAAATTCTATACTTTGTTCCAAAGCAGAGAGCTATTAAACCTTTTCTGCAAGTATTTGTAAATACAGTAAACACTTTAATGTGCACAAAGAATATTTTGTTTCCTTGTATAGACTCAGAGAACTTGATCAGTCGCATTCTTTAGAAAGCTTCTAAGCAAGCAATCCAAGACATATATTTGGAATATGAAAGTTTAATCCTACTCATTAAAACATGACAAACTTATAATTAATTGAGAATGGAGTCAATAATGAGAACATCCTTCAATGTAATGATGTTGGTACTACCAGCTTGTAATATGGGAATACATTGTAGAAAGTGAACCATAATATGGAAAAATTACAAGCCAGTTTAAAAAAAGAACAGCCTGAAAGTTTTGCCTTGGATAGAATCTTTAAAACACAAATTTTAAATCTTCAAAAGTCACATTTTTCCAGTCTTCAAATGAGATAATACATTATGTTGTTTTCCTGTGATGAGGAATAATTCAAGGTCTTACACTGTCTGATTAATCTCTCAACCAATATTTAGAAAAGGTTTCTCTTTGAGCTAATCAAACTTGACAAAAGCAATCTTCAAACTATGCCACATTCACTGATTTGTAAGATATTTCAAACTTCTGTTTTATTAAATGCAGTTTAAATTAGCAACAGCTCTAAATTCACCTGCTCATGGCACCCCCTGAAACTCGCCAACTTTTTGCCATAATGTAGGCAAAAAGACTGCACATGCAGATTAAAATCATTAGGACAAGCTGGTTGTTTTTTTTGTTTTTTAAAGAAGGATGCAATTTTAGTTTTAAGACAGCACTCCCTATTGCTCAGACTATATTGCGCTTTGGGGGATAGCTGCTGATGGCATTCAGTTTACTTTTTCTGCAGATAACTGTCCTGATTGTTCTGTCTCCCCAGTGATCCCTATTTCTTTATCCACAGAAAGAGGCTAAATTACAATATGCAATCCTATGACATTCTTTGGCTTTCAGTATCAAACAGTATCATTAGGTTAAAGGACATCACTCCAGAAGAGCAATGTTTTGATGAGAACAATGAGTAAGGAAGCACTGCAACACTGCCAGGTAGGGATCACTGCGGGGAAGTGCATAAACACCATCTCAGCCTTCACCTTCACTAACAGTGTTGGTAGTTTCCTTTCTTTCTGTGAGTGGCCATATGTGCGTAAATAGGATTTTTCCGTTGTTTGAGAATGTGTTTAAATTTGATTGCCTGACTCTGAGCACTAAAAGAGATTCTTGAGTTAGCACAGCTAAGCAGGAGGGGAAGAAACTGTGGGAAAGACATAGGTATTAATTCCCTACTGTGAATGTTCCAAGAGGAAATCAGGCCTCTAGCTCATTCTTCCTCTGAAGTCACACTTAAGTTCTGGACAAATAAGTTTCTGAGCTACTGACTCCCCTCTATTTCCTCCTCACGGTTGTATGCAACCAAGAAACTGTATTTCTGGCAATGTTTATGATAAAACACAATGCTCCATTAACAAAGCCTCACGTGTCTTAGAAGTTGCTAGTGCAAATCTTTTTGGGACTCAAGGAAGGATATTCAAATATTGGGTAACGCACTCTGACTGGGAATACTATCAATAGAGTTTCTCAATTTGTTTATATAAAAGGGCCAACACTTAAAAGCACTTCAGAGCACTTAACTAAAGCAAACAAGCACTTGAACTTTAAATATCTAGCAAGAGAAGTCATTGACAAGTATGACTTGACTTAGTAAACTCTAATATCTTTGCAACCTTCCATTCATACAGCCTCTTCATGAAGAGAAGCACCAGGCTCCCATCTCAACTTCAGCTCTGCTCTAGGATATAGAATGAGCAAGATGAGGAACAGCCTAGACCCCTTTTTAGCTCTTTTTGTTAAAGCAAACATGTTTGCTTTAACAAAATGTTTGCTTCTTCCTATACAGGGATCCTGGGTCTTTATAAAGCAGCTTCCTGATTTTGAAAACTTACTCTCTTATTTGGCCCTTAAAGTAGGATTACTTTATCTTATAAACATCATTTTCCCTGATATCCATGGTAGCTGAGCCTTGATTTGGGAATGTAACATTTTCCAAATACCATCCTACCAATTCCCAAAATGTCTGGAAATAACTTTCTATACTCAGGGCTAGGTGCCTTTGGTAAGTGGACTCTTCATGGTGCCAGTGTCACGTGCATTTTTTGTATCTTCCTATTTACGACACACCTCTTCCTATCTACTGCATTATACACAAACAAAGCAGTCATTTCCTGACTGAATTAGTGGGATCTGATTCACATACACATTTCTGCTGACAAAATGGCACCCAATAGAGTAAAACAAAATATTATTCTGGAGTTTTGGATGGGTTTTTTTCTAAACTGATACGTAGCTCAAGTACTAAGTTGGTCCCTAGAAACAAAAAGGTCATGTTTAAAACAAGTATTTCTGATGAGTATCAGGGAAAGCTCTTTCCCTAAAATCCTGCAACATATCTTGATTTTTATTTCTCTCTGAATGTGTTTTGCACACAGTCTGCATAATGTGGCAGAAAAAGCCTTTAGTTTAACCTGGTCTTCACCATCTTAGAAAACGGAAATGAGGTATTTTTAAGCTATATTCTAGAGCTCAATAGCCACACTGGGATTTCAGTTTGCTAGTTTTAGGGGACATGCAGCATGTTCTGGAACTGGCTGCTTAGCATTTATACTGATTAATCCGGTTATGAACATTCTCGAAACAATATTTTGTTAAAAAAAACCCCACAGTTGATACAGTTAAAAATATAAACTACTCAGTGCTAAAGCTTCAGACCATGCATAGTTCCTTAAAGAAAGAGCTTTGAAAACTCTTTGAAATACCATGCAAGTCATAATTGGGTTTTAATGTATAAAACGGCTCAGTAATTTAAATGTTTGGAAAAGAAAACAGTCTTTCCTAGAGTTTATGAAGTGCTAAGTCTATTTCTTAGAATGATTAACTATGCAACCTGATTTTGAACACGAGCATCTCCTAGCATATGGTCTCCACAGATGACACCATGAGAGCATATAGTTTTACCAAACTAGTATTCCAGAACCCAATTCTGATATCAAATTCCCATCACCCATGTCCCTGCCTTGAGTAAGTGCCTTGGTTTCTACAGAAGTAGTTTTACTTCCTATTCTTAAACAAGTGAAATCAAGCTCTGCCCTTCATGCATTTGGGTCTATTGAGTGACAAATGAGATTTGTATGTACGGGATGCATATGACATTTCCACTAGAAACTTGAAAAAAACAATCCCCAGAAAAAAAATAACCCCAGAAAATTTAGGACATTCAAGGATAATACAATACTCATTCACTTCTAGAAAATTTTTAGTAGCAAATGCATATTAGAAAAACAGATGAAGTACAGGCAGGACAGCATAAAGAATGCTTTTGAGGAAGAATGCCCCAAATAACGTCCCATTTTAGAACAGTGATAAAACAAGATTGTGACAAAAGAAAATGCAATCCAGGTTTGAACTTACTGCAAATAAGTAACAAGATCTAATAATTTAGGAAGTCCTTAAAAAGCCCATTGCTTTTATAGAAATTAATAAAATAGTGAGGCAAAATTAAAGAATAAAAGACTAGACAAGATGACCTGAGAGAGAAAAAGAGACAAAAGAAGTGAAAAGAAACAGACCCAGGGAAAGCACTTCATTCTAATAATAGATTCATCAACAGAATATCTGTATGCACTAACACCTAATTTGAGCATCCTGAATTCTGATCCTGATTTCCCGAGATGGCAACTACAATATTAAAAAAAAAATACTTAAATTGCTCATTACTAGAAATAGATTGATTTGCATGAGAAAAATGCAGAGTTAGGATTCCCATTTCATTTACAAATATTAAGATTCTAAAATAAAGTCTGAAAGTAAGTCCTAAGTCCCAGGCTAACATTTCCCTCCTGTTGGGGACAGCATCATTGCCCCTTGGATCTGGGAAATGCCATATATGGTGGCCACAGGGAACAGAATGTTTGTGTGAGCCCAGAAAACCTTAACAAGGTCTCAGGAGATGAGTGTGAGAACTTGCAATTCTATCTGGTATTCAAAGACAGACAAACAGAGAAACATCCAAGCGGGAAACACCATCAACAGCAAAAGTCCCGACTTTACTTATGCCCACCTGAACAAAAGCCGTGGGCATGCTCAACTTTTCTATTTCTCAGCAGCTTTCCTACCTTCAGCAAAACTTGGCCAGCTACTTTGTTTATTTTTAAGTATGTAAATGTAAAATTGACTAAAGACACATGAGTTTACCCTGGTGCAGAAGCCAATTGCCAGAATAATCCAATGTGGTGCATGTTGGGCACAAGATAATAGCTGATATCCTGCAGTCAGCACATTTCAAATTCCTTACTGGTTTTAGGTTTTAAATTGCTTACCAAATATTAATTTTGGTTATATTTGGGTTGGGTTTTTTGGGGGGATGAGGGGAGAGAGAGGGGAGTGGATGGTATTACCTTTAATAGAAACAAATCACCAAGGTATTAGAAAAACAGCAGTTAATTTACCTGCTGCTCTAGAGAATAGTTTGGGAATATAAATTTTAGCTTTCACATACCTACAGCTCTAAGCTAAACATTAGGTTGTCTGAATTGTCTTCATCCCCTAAACACTACATGTGAGAACTCTTAATTTTGTGTTCTAGCACTTTAAGTAGAATTGCTTATATAGTTAAGAACCACCTTAATGTTCCTCAAAACTATTCTGAAGTATGAGATAAGCCTTCATTTTGAAGGTAAGATTCTGTCAACTTCTAGGACCTTCAGCCACTAACCCCTCTCTCATCCATAAGTGTCTAACGCATTTCCCTTTTAAACTTACACTGAACACTTACAGCAGCCAAAACACATTTATTTACATCACTAAAATGCTGTATCTGACAACCCTGAGACTCTAGCAAAGTTCAAGAGCAGGACCAAAATTTGAAAGGTTGTTTTAAAGATTAAGCCTGAGCCCTTGCTGCACCTGAAGGGACACACTTCAGGAGGCAAACACCCCTCCCACTGCTGGCTGTGGTCTCCCACCCCCCGGCAGCTGCGGCGTGCTCGTTCCACCAAAAATCGCAGAGGAGAGGGAGCGAACCCCCTTCATGGACTCACCATCCTTTTCTAGTCACATTCACTACGCATTGCATTAGAAAATCGTAACGGTGTTAAAATATTTTGGCAGGATTTGTTATGGCCAGATCACTCACTTCCTTTGGGACACACAAAGCCTCCTCTGGCAATGAAACAGCCCAAATGTCAGCAAATCCTATAGAACAGAAAACGGTCTGTCAATGTAAAGCCTAAATAAATCTCCAGTTAAGCAAAATAAAACAAAACTCTATAACATAAAAATGCACATACAGAAAAAATAAACAACCTAGAAATACTCACTTTTTATTAAGGTTTCTTTTTTTCTTCCCCACCCTCCAGAAAATTTTGAACAGCATTACAATGAATTCATCACAAGCTGCTATTAGAGCACAAGCTCCCTCCAAGTGTTACCAATTCACGGACAGATTAGAGGGCACATTAATAACATAGTTAATATGAAGTGTTTAGAGCCTTTACGTCGGTGACAAATACGACTCAGCCAAATTTCCTGACCATTGAGGCCACGGAGGAACAATTTGGTAGATTTCATCAACAGTTCTAATTATGTTCCTGTCAAGTCGAGAACAAAGTAATCCATAACTGGGGGGCTGCTTGGAGACAGTGCCACGTGAGAGTAATTTATGCCCAGGGCCCTTGCTGTAGTTAGTGTGCACAATGCTTGACTAACAAGTGGGTTCAAAAAAAGGAATTTATTAAGGAAAACACAGCCCTCCAGCTCTGAGCAGCTCATCAGGTACAGGCTTCGCAGAAGTTATGAGGCAAAGTCTTCTTGGTTATAAAAGTATCTAAATTCCACACTGGCCTCAGCAGGTTTTAAACCACAGGATTTTAACCCAAGGCTTCTGCTGGAGCTAGGTAAGCCCACTGCCAAGGCCAGGGTGCAACCCAGCCCCCTTTAAACCCATCTCAGTCCTTGGGACAATGGCAGTACCATCTCAGAGGCCAAGTGGTACCAATGCCCTTCTGCAATCCTATAAATAACACACTAATGAAAGATGCAAAGGGATTATTAGTAACAGTAAACTAAACTGTCACATACACGATGTGTTTCTTACCACAGCCCAACTGGGAAACAGGCTAAGAAAGGGAAAGGGAGGGGAGGAAGGTGAATGAGGGAGAAGCTGTCATATAATTTTGAATCATTTTCCACTGTGATCTATATTGGGATACGGCTTCAATCCTTTCAAACAGGATCATTTTATACATGACACTCTTGCTGTATTTCACAAAACGGCAAGAATGTCTCCCTCAAAGTGCAAAGTGCACTCAAAGTGCAAAGCCTGGCAGTGGTCATTCAGGATCAGTTACCTGCATATGCAGTGAGATGTTAGAGAAAGTAAAACGATGCATTCCAAATGTATTTAAGAACATTGTTTGTAACCACAGCATTAGCAAAAAATTAGATCCATGTGAGAAACACAAAACACTTAATGGGCTTTAAAGCAGTTTTCTAAAGGCAGCTGTGGGTACACACTACTGTCAGCAGTTATGGGTTTTTATTTGTGGTAACAAATTTGGTCCACAGTATTTAATGGACCAAACACCAGCTTGGATAAAGGGAGTGGTCAGACCAAGGACTCATTTCAGACTGATTTTCTGTGTGGCTCCAGGAAAGCTGACTTCTTCATCTACATTTCCCACTGCCAGAATGGGTACAGGTATGTAGATTTGTATCCATAAGACTTATCTTGCCAGTGGATGTCTGACTATAAAAATGTTATTGGCTTCACTAAACTATTAGTTTTAGTTACATTTTAAATTACTAGTTGACCACTGGCACAGAGGAAATGCAGAATGCAGCAGTACATCAAAACCCTCAGCTTCTTCTCTCACAATCTACTAAAGTTTCTTATCCAGATTTACTTGGATCTGTAAATTCTCTGACATCAAGCCTAGGGACTTTCCCAGCACCTACTGAGTGGGATAGGATTAGTCTCATATGACTGAAACATCATAGATTTATGATTACTTGCTCCCAAGGATGAAAAAAAAAAAAAACATTTTAAAAGCGGCAGTGGCTTTGCAAAGAGGCAAAGAGGAAAGGGAAGAATGCAATCCCATTCTGCAGATGTGAAAAGAGAAACCCCTCTGCAAGTCAGAGAGACAGCAATACAGAAGCCAAGCAATGCCTGGACATTCTTATTCCCAGACTCGTGATTCAGTCACAAGACATGCTTCCTTTCCTGGTGAAATGTCATGCTGCCTCATGCTTCTGTTACAGAACACATCCTAACCAAGTGTAGCAAAAGCATGATGATCCCATTAAGTATCTAACATCTAATACCTTGTGAAAACTAATTTAGTGCTTTATCAAATCTCTAGTTTGTATGTAGAGCATAAACTGGCTACATTTGCTAATAGGGCAGATTGACCCGTCCCATATATTATCAAACCATATCAAAGTCTGCTGGAGGACATAGCCTTAGCTACTTATTATCCTTTGCATTAACTCTCTCACTAGCTACTCAACCAATATATTTTCCTGTAATACACCTGTCATGATTTTGCAGGGAAATCAGCAATTCTGAACAGTGCAGCAGTTAGATAACAGGACTAAACCCATCATGGTCACCTGGCTTTCCAATCTACTGCTAATTGGCATGGACAAAAGCCCTTAGAGCTGGGCTTGCACAACAGCACACCACTGCTGGGCCCCAGAGATTCAGCCTCTTAGCTAGATCTGTATTTTTAGACCTTGAGTCATTCACATGATTTCTTCATGATTTATTACATGCAAGAGAAATAAAGTTGGATGCCAACACCTTCAAATTTACAAGATTTTTTTTTTCTTTCTTTCTTTTGGCAGAAAAAGGTTGTATTTTGCAAGAGAACATGTGGCTTAGTCATCAGGCAAGAAGTGCTAGAATATTAGTATCAATAATGTTAGCAATATAAGATACAATGAGAACATCTTTCTTGGCTTGGACGCTATGCTATTGTACTCCCACGTGTTTATTTAGGGTCTTATTTGTGACACTTTATAATGAATTATATGTCTGAAGTCATGTTTCTAACTGTCTGGGAACTTTTATATATGGCTAATAGAGGGTCTGGATGGTTGTTTTGTTTTAAATTAACAATTGATACTATTTTCTGATAGTGTTTGTCTTTGGACTTGGAAATCCTGAGCCATTATAATGGGTCTCTAGTTGACCTTTCTGACCATTTGACTACCTGTCATCATTGGAACCCAGGAGTTAGTGGTAGAATATGAAAAATAAACTAAAATAATAAAATACTCTTCAAAAAAATCCACTCAATAGCAAGATTCTTTCACTTTGCATATGTGCTTGTATGCAGCTCTGAAATACAATTATATCCATCATACAACCCTAGTCACATTCAATCTGACATGAACTTTCTCTTTTTATGTCTTCTCAAGCACTGTTGTCTTCTTTTCCCTTATAACTTCTGTCCCCTCATGTCTTTAAACACTAATATAAACAAATAAAAGGCATTCAGGGGGTCATGTGGGGGTGTTATTAGGCAGTTTGTATGGTTTCTTGGTGATCCCTGATCCCGTTGTTGGATCATTTTTAATCCAGAGAATATTAAAAACTGTTTACTGCCCAGCTGTGGTTTAGTACCACCAACAAAGGCAGGCAAATACAGTAGTTTTTCTACAGAGTAGAACTCCAAACAAGTAAACTTTCAGCCAGGGGGAATAAATTAGACAACAACAACAAAAAGACGGGCAGTTAATTAAAACACTGCAATTCTGTGTTACTGAATTGAACTACAAGTCTTTGAAGCTTCATTCCTCCCCCCTTCCCTTTCCCTCTATATTTTTCTTCTTCTGTTTTTACGTAGAAATCACAGGAACTACGCAGCCTAGCAAGGCTGTAATCACTCAGCAGGAACCTGGCACTAGCACAATGCAACCACCAGCCAGGCAGCAGGAAACTGAAGGAAATCTCTCTCTCCCTCCCCCCCAGGTTTCTTAAAAGGAGCTTGGCGTGAATGAATCTTCCCGGTAGCCACCAACAATTTCTTATTCCTTCCGAGCAATCATCAATTTCAGCATCAAGTGGTTTAGTGGCTCTACAACTGGTAGTGGCAGCGGAGTAAGCCCAGCATGCAAACGTTTTGGCTAATTTAAAACCCTTGTGCTGCCGAATCAAACATGACAAGACAACAGTAAAAAGAGAGGCTATTATCCCAAATGAGAGTCGGTGGATGGCTGAAATGGGCTTGAGTGGCAGAGACAAAAAAGGTGGAAGGAGCTGGGACAACCAGGCATGATAATAGCAGATACAGCGTGCACTTTCTCCCCCACCCTCAGTGCATTCAAACGTATCCCACATGGAGGAAAAAAGACAACATTTCCGAGTTTTATGGCCAGGCAGAAAAAATACACTTAAGAAGATTCAAAATAAATTAACACCCGGTAAAGCATCTACCCCATGGATATGGGGAAATGTAACTTAAGAGACATCAGCCTTTCAATAGGAACTCTAACACCCTGAAGACAAAACCTGCCATTTCCTACCTGAATTCATGACCTGCTGCCCTAAGTTCATTCCCATGAGTTGAGAAGCAACTGAGTTAGGACAGAATAACTTCAAAATGGGAATAACCTGCAGCATGGCTACTGGTGCTTCATGCTGCTACATATAACAAGCTCATGAAGAGCCCAGATCTCAAAGAGCTACTGTGGAGGAAACGTGGAGGGCAGAGGGATTAATTTTGCAAGGCAATTGGGAGACCACAAGCATTCTCACGATGTCAAGAGCCAGGAACCCTGGTGATGGCTTGCAGCTCCCAGAATGATGACCTGTGGGATCACTGGAGAGCAAGCAAGTTGTCTTTTGCAAGATTAACAATTTAAAAGTGCTGAAATTAATTTTGTTTAATAGCTGTGGGTGCAGACTCCTTACAAAGTAGGTTGCAAGGTCAGCAAGCCTCCTAAAGCCTTTTAAAATGCAGCTTTTTATAGGGACAGTAGATTTAGGGTGGCTCAAAGCTTAAAGATCTAAAAAGCAAAAGAGAGGTAAGAGGTCATTTCCTACCACTTCCAAATCTTGGGTGAAGACATGTTCTCTGTTTTGCCTCTCACTATGATATACACTCATTGGTATACGCAAAGCTACTTGAGGCAGGATGGTTTTCTTAGGGTAGGCAAAGTGAAAAAGACATTAAAATCAACCATGAGAACCAGATCAACCAGCACATAGATGCTTATCAGCCTCATACTGGAACATGGCTACCTGCGTTGCAAATAAGCAGTGGGAGACGAGAAAATAAATCTGGGAGACGAGAAAATAAATCTAGGAGACTGAGAGACCAGGAGGGGAAAGACAAGGGCAGGGGGAGTGTTCACACCCTTGCCATCATTCAGAAGTAGTTCACCTGTGATTCACATCTGCCTTCTTATACAAGATCATTACACTCTAAATTACTGTACTGTACAGAGTGTTTCAAAGAACAGCTGGGCTCAACACTAAAACCAAAACCAACCATTTAAAAGGGATGTGCTCAGCTTCACATCCTAGTACATGCGAGCTATTGCTCACAACATAGCAGAATCTGCTGATTAGTGCTCCCTTCTAGGACACTTTTCTCCTACATTTTTGCCAACGGCATCCAACTGACTGCACAGGTAAAGTTCATAGCCTATGCCAGTCTGGGAAATAGGGAATGAATTTTGCACCTCTGTGTAAGATGGTCTGAATTTGCTGAAATTAAGCAACATTGTCTTGAAAAATATTTCCATCACATGCAGGTGGACCCGTGTGAAAGGTGGACTCATGAATTTAGAGAGAAGTCTAACCTCAAAAAAGTATGCATCCCAATGCAAAGAAACATTCTATATGTACAGAGACCCACTTGGGCTCGCAAACATATCCAGGGAACCGAGAACCCCAGGGGAAGATACGATCGCAGTGGATACAGCACATGGGTTTGTTTCATCCTGCCGCCTTCTTTTAAATGTTTTTCCCTGTAACACGAAGGAAACACGTGGCTAAGTTTTCAAAGGAAAACCAAAACCAGTAACAGGTCAAGCATCAGGCATGCCAGCTGTTCTTAGACAGCCCACCCTGGGGACAGGTAAGTGTCACCCAACAGAGGAACCTGTGTCACCCAGCCACACAGGCAAGCAGAAACACTCCAGCCTTTCCAGTGTGCTTTCCTGTGTAACCAAACTTTGTCACTGTGATCCTGCAGAAAAAGGGGCTGCTTCCCTGGCAATGAGGAAACTGATGGTCATTAGGGAGGGAGGAATTAATTCTGCTGCGAGACTGGTGCTGACAGTGGCCAAAGAGAACACACCAGCCATTTTTCTCAGTCTTTTCCACAGGGAGTTGGAACAAAGAAAGGAGCCCAGGGGAAATACTGAAGGCATTGCAAGAAAATAATTTTAGATGCATATGAATACTGCCACAAATACTGTGTGCTTTCAGGCTGACACATGCTAGTGTATGTGGTGTATGTTTCATTTTTTCATCTCAAAGTTGAATTTATACCCTCACACAGCACTCCAAGAAAAGTCCAGTTCACAGTTCAGCAAGGAACTGCTAAAAAGGCAAGCCTGATACAGGTCCTTAGGGCACCTCATCCATCCTGCACTATGATGGCATTCTCCACCAAGGGACCCCATTAGGAAGGAAGGGCAAACTGAAATCCTAACCCAAAGCAGCCTGAAACAGCACCAGCATATTGGTGTAGCAGGGATGGATGAGCTTCCATTTGTCTTCAAAGCATAGGAAGCCAATATATCTGCTTCAGAGCAAACTCAACTTTACTTTCCAACCTTGTAGTGTACTTAAAGTGAAAATGTATATCATCTTTCTATCCATGGATAAGGCAGCAGAGAAGAGTTACTCAAGACTCCAGTTAAACAGACTGGAAGTGATGCACTTCACACAGCAAAACACGCTGAGACACACTGTTTAAAATCAATTGCCCAGGAAGGCATTGCCATGAGGCTACAGTTTCTTTTCCCCTCCACACAATGGAACAAACCAGAAGCATCTTATGCTAGTATAAAGCTTGCTGGAAAACGCAGTTGCTGTAGGAACACTATCAATACCAGAGATATCACTGATCCTACTCTCCCTGCAGAAGGTTAGGCCCTTCCAAGCAGGAAGAAACAATATGTTTGTTCTGTGGCCAAAGTAATTATAGACTTGCATATATTGCTTTATATTTTTCTTTTCATAAAAGAGCTTTGTATTGGTGTTGAACAAGCTGAGTTATGAGACTGGAAGTCTCCAACCTAAACTTAGGTCTGGCAGAAGTAGAAAGAGCTTCACTCACTTCAGGAAAGGTCTGTGTATGCCAGGACTGAATACAGCCAAATATTCAACACTGCCCATTAAAATATTCATGCTTAAACAGGTGTAATTCCCTCATGAATAAAATATTAAAGTATATATAGTCAGGTTTCTCTTCACATGTTAGTGTAGCAACAACGTAATATTGCAGGAGGAACTCACATTCTTCTTCTAAGGAGAACACAGATTCAAACACTGTAATGTGAAACATGCTTGATAGAACATTATATTTTTGAACGCTGGTCACCTGCTTATAGGAATCTCTATCCAGGGCTCCTTACAGTTCAGGGGTATCTATTGTTCCATCCATTGAGACCATCCTGCACCAGGAGCTCTACAAGTGCAATGAGAGAAGACCACCATGACCAATACACACTGCTGTTCAAAGGGACCAGCCAGAGAGCTGCTGGGAGAGCACATGTATTTCTCGTGCTCCAGCCAGAAGCCTAAACCTAAAGGTGACCCTGTCCTGGTGTAGCACCATATCACCTCTAGCGCCAATTAGGCTGACCAGAACTGGATATATCTACCTACCTATTCAGTTCATATCAGGAAAAAGAGAGGGGGAAAAGCAAGCAAGGTCAGGCACTTACGTATGAGCCACATACCTTGTATGAGTAACAGCAAGAGGGACTCAAATCCCCAAAGCAACACCAGAAGCTGCCTCTTCCTGCTCAATTCACAACTAATTGCTGACAATACATCTCACTCCAAATGCTAGATCAGTTCTCTTCCTGTCTGTGTTTAAGATCACAAAAATACCTCCTACCAAAAGGCTTTTTACATATCTGTATTGACTGTCTCTGAAGCCAGCCACAAGGCTAATGCAGGTATTTTACCAATCTACAAAACCTATATAGTGTGGAAGGAGAGATATGTCATCTTAAAATAACTCAAAATCTCAATTTTTTTCCCCTCCGTGGCAGACTTTGAACTGGTCCTGGCCAGCAGGACAGTGGAGGAAATTCAAGAGCCACACTCTTCCACCTGCTTCTCCCTGGGATCAAACACTTCACACAAAACAAATGTGTTGCCTAAAAAGCATTTTTCCCCTCAACCCATAAAGTTCTAAAAACTTCTCAGAAAAATTCTCCACAGCCTAGAATACGACAGTGAAACATGAAGTCCAACCACCTCCTCACCATTGCTGTGCCTCAGCAATCTGTGCCCACAGTATGGCACTCAGTTTGAAGGCCTTGCAAAACAAGTGGGAGAGGGGAGAGTTGGAAAATTGAGACCAAGATCTTGACAGAAAACAAAAGAATGGAGACTTAAGTCAGCCAGCTTCAGCTGCAAATGATTTCCCTGAGCTTCTGCCTCTGTGTGATACAGATGAAAAGAGATTGCTCTTTCTCCGAGACATCAAAAATGTCTGATTCCACCTGTGATTTTTAACACACATATATACATCTATATATAGATATAATTATGTAGGTAGTGAGTACTAATTTTAGTGTAATCATTGCCATATCCAAGATTATCAAACATCAGGTCCACAAGATACACCAAGCCTTGGTCGTGATACTTGATGTTATTCTCTTCACCTCAACTTCTTCACTCCTAACAATCAGAAGCCCAAGAGACACTATACCCTATAATTGTTTTCCCAAAGCCCTGGTAAGACTCAGACCAATCTGATGCCTGTTGCAGTGCTCAGAAAACTGGGAAACTTATTTCTTATTATTGGGGAACTTATTAAACTTATTATGGGATACTTATTAAACTTATTATTGGGGGGGAAAAAAGGCAACCTTGCAGTCGCCTGTGAACTTCTGTCTGTTCCACTGGGATAAATGCACTCAATATCAGGAAAAGAAGCACTAGGAGGGCTTTTAGGATGCAGTACACAAAAAAAAAGAGAGGGGGAAAAAAAAGTGTTACAACATGTCCTGTTCCTTTTTTTTTTTGACATAAAGTCTCCTTCTCTCAGAAAAAAATGTCCCATATTTCCAACAGAATTTTAAGTTTAGTCTATGTAGAAGATTTTCATACCAGCCTTT
>VWYI01049047.1:0-84625 GCA_013399455.1 Anthoscopus minutus | reverse complement strand
GCAGCACTAAAGCACGTTAAGAATATTGAGTAAATTAATCAAAGCACTCTGACCCAAAAAATTTAAAAAAAAGTTAAAAAAAAATCAAGAAAACCTGAAGCTCAAGAGAAAAACAGGGTAGTAAAAACTGAATTAGGTTTTTTTTGCTTCTTTTCCCTCAGGCATGTAGAGCAGTCATTAGGGAACAGTCTAAAGGAGCTGAGGAAACTCATTATCAATATGGTAAAGCATGGCCAGGTTACCATTTTGGGTTTTTTTTGTTGTTATTGTTTTGGGTTGGGGTTTTTTTCTACTTTTTCCTTTCATATAGAGACGAAGCACACATAGTTTTGGGACCTGACTGTTCTATGGAGCAGGAACGACATGCCTCCAGCCCTGCTCCACAAACCATTCCATCAGCAGAAGTCTCCGGCAGGTCGGAGACCGACTAACTTTTCCAAGGTATTAAATTAAAAGATGTTGAATTAAGTTAAACGCCCCACATTGAACTGACATTTCCCTTTTTTAATGCAAGCTAAGATTGATGAAAAATACCACTTATCTACATTAAGGGTCAAAATATCCAGCAAAAGAAGCCTCTGGTTCAGCGCGTCAGAGCAAAGTCAGTCTTACATAATCCGGGGACCAGAACGCGGATCACATTCTGATGATCCAATTAATGGTGGGATACTTTGCAATCAGCCAGGAAGCAAGGCCCCTAACAGATTGTGGGGCTGTAACATCAATTTCTTAAGTGCATTTAAAGGATTACAAATGTTAGTCCTGGCTTGAGATTGAAACACCTATTGAGGTGCTCTGAACCACATTACAGTAATTGGGTACCTGAATTAATGCCATTTCTTCTGATGGGTGAGTTGAATACATCGGAATTACGGATTTCTTTTGCTGTGTTTCACTTCCAATCTTTTTCTTCTTATTCTCAGAGCATAAATCTGAGGCAGAATATCTCTTTTTATCTAGATAGTTTTAATTACAGCCCTGAGGCACCCAAGTGCTGTCCTAATTTCACCTTCTGGACTGTTTGGGTGCAGTTCCTTTTTTTTATAATCTTTTATTTTGCTTATTATTTTACCACACTGTGACATTAATATGGGATTTTTTTTCCTTGAAGCTTTGGGGGGAAGGGGGAATAGGCTGCTGAGACATGGAGAAAGAAAAGTCTTTCTTTTCCTTCCCATATCCCTCTTCCACTATGTAAACCTTTTTATGCATGCACCAGATACCATTTGCAGTTTTGCACCTCTAGAGAGCTAGAACTAGGGCTGCCTCAATTAGTTTTCTATTCTTTCTGAGGTCAGTTCAAGTAAAGGTCTCCATCATATCAAACTGGCAGGAATGCTAACTACCTGGGTATTTCCAGACCATGCAGGGTTCAGCTAAAGAGCTTAAAAACCACATAGCCACTTTCAAGAGTATTCAGCAAATATACAGCATAAAGCTGTATTTGTGTGCCAGAGACCAAAATTCATGCAGTGCTTTGAAATTTGAAATAGGTTATGGCACAGGTTTGTTTGTATGGCTTTTCAGCCAGGCAGTGTCTCTGTTAGACCGTAGTACAGAGCATATAGGACACACGCATTTTCCTCTTGGATCATCTGAGTTTTGATAATTAAGAGTTTTAACGGGGAATTCTATCCATTTTTGTCCTCAGTGTCTGTGGCACTGACATTTCAGCGACCTCAGCAGTGATTTCTCACTCACAGCTAACTGGAATGTACACAACCATGATATAATGCCCACGCTGTGAAAAAAGAGGTGAGAAACAGAGCGTGGTATTCCAAATATTCCAGTCCGCTCTGTACATTTCATTTCTCTGGTTACAGCACAACAAGCTCAGGTACTGTTTTAATTACTTTTTTTTTGAGGTCTTATTAGTGATTAGTTATAAATATACATACATGCATATACACATGCATGTTTTAATTCTCATTATATATCCTTTCTGAGGTATTCCAACTTTTTGCCCTATACTCAAGATTCTGCAAAGGAACTGTGATGCTGCAGTGATTCTGCTTTAATTTTGGTTTTGCTTAAGATAACTGTAAACAGCAAAGATACAGGAGCTATTTATCTTCATTGCTGGTTAAGAGGAAATCGTAGCATATACCTTAGGGGAGCTAAGGAAGCACAAAGATTTAACAAGCATATGAAGGAAAGAGACAGCTTCTAATTCAATAATAGAACTTTCTCAGGAAAATACAGTTTGCATGGTTTAGTCAGATAGTCTTTCTCAGTTAACTATTTTATTTTATTTTAAAATCTATTTCCCACCACATAAGAACCATAAGATTTAGGGGGGGTCACTAGGGACCTTTCAGCTGTCCTCCTTCTTTCTCTTGAATGGTTTTGAATGTTCCTTAATTTCCCATCTCCATTAACATGGGATATACGTAGAGTTTAGAAATAACCCCTCTGAAACACAATAAAACCTATAAACTGTCTCCACATAAGACATGATTAATCAGAGGATAGACATGATTTCATTGTGAGGGCCACAAACTGAAGCAGGGCATAAGGTTTTTCAAGAAGTGTCTTGCAAATCTCAACTACAGTTTCAGAGCAGTTTTTGACTCATTAGATGGCGCTGGCTGAAATGATTTATATACAGATAATGACAATACAGACCCCAAGGACTAGTTAGCTGTTTAGCAGCATATACATTTCATATAACCACTTCCATACATCTAGTTTTAAATTCATTAACAAAAATTAATTGCTACCCAGTGGTCTACATTACACTGCACACAGCTTCAATACACTTTCCAAATTACTGCTTTCTGTCACTCCTCCCAGCAACACTACAGACAAGTTAAATTTTACTGCCTTCAAGGCATTGACTACCAATTTGTAGCAAAGCTCATGTTTAAGTTAGCGAGAATTAACAACTCAACTTCAGGAAATTTGTCTTGTTTTTAACATTTCATTAATATTTTGGAATAAGAGAAGACTTTCTCCCTCTCCCCCTTTGGAAGAGGCACAGTGATGTCCTGAGGGCTCCCCTGCAGAGACACCAGCAATAACAGCTCCAACTTGCTCAGAAAGCCCTGATCTCACTCGCATTCATCTTGGACCCAATTCAAAGTTTACTGAAGTTATAAGGAAACTTTGCATTAGCTTCAGTATTCTGTTCAGACCTTCCAGTCCTATTGTCCCCCTTCTCGTCTCCCTAAACCCTAATTGAGCTCTGCTGTGTGAGCATTAATTATGTTGTTATTGTTGTGGCATATTCAGCATGAAGTAACTCATGATAACGCTGTCCAAATGTCTGTCTGCTTTTTTATGGCTTGGGTAAGGAGGAAAAAGTTACTTTTCATAAGTAATTAACAGAAATTAGTCTTGGGTTTTTACAGATGCATAATGATTAGGACCCAAGGGGGAGGTAAGGTTCACTTTTTAGTAATAACATTTAATGGATAAAAAATAGAAAAGTCTTTCCACACTCTTTCCATCATATTTCCCAAATATTTACAGTGTACACCTCTGGTTTGAAATAAGCCAGGGAGAATTAATGCATTGTTTACACTTGGAATCCGAGGTGGCCCCGTCCCAGCAGGGCAGCACAATGTGCTGTATCTTTCCCTTCTCAGCACTTATCTTAATCTTAATAACTAGCCAGACAACTGACTCCAGAGTCCTGGGCTTATCGACTGGAATTCGTCACATGCACACAAGAGAAGACAAGAAATACATTATATAACAATGCCATACAAATCATTATCTTTTAATATTTAAAAGTATGTATTCAAAGTCTGATATGAAACCATTTTGGTTGAACTCAATTCCACTGGTTGTTATTAAATTTGATAGCAAATGAACAAAAATACACTTGTAACATATTTATCTGCAGAAGAGTTTATTTGCAACAGATCAAAAGGCTGCTTTTTACTGCATTTTAGCTACTGCTATCAAATGCAATCTGCTTTTTAAACATGCTTTGATATGAGAAGGCTATTTTCAAAACAAGTTAATAGGAAATATATATTTGTTCTTTTTCCCCAAGTCTCTCAAGCACCAAGAAATACCCAGAGCACAAACAGAAAGTCTATTGCGCCCTCACTGTGCCTCTACAGCATGATTTCTTTGAAACAAGTTTATATCAGAAAAAGGAATACCATTCCAACTGCAGATCTGAATTTTGGTTCTGGTGCCTCACAGTAAAGGACATTTTTCACCAGGAGGCAGAGGCATGAGTGAACCACAGCATCAGGGTACTCTCTGCTGCAAGGCTGCTCTCCTGAGAGGGATTTCCTGCCCTTCCTGCACCTCCATGGTAAGAACTCTGTATCTATACAAGGTGGTGAGGAGGGAGCAGAAGCACATGGAGAATAATGCTTAGGAGCCCACTCCTGCAGAAAGAGGGGAAAGGACAATGAGTTTAAGCACACACCCTGTCAGTATTCCCTCTCCCTGCAAAGGGGTAAGAGAGAGGATGAGTACTTCACCCACTGGCATTATTAATATGCACTTGAAGCCAGAGTATATGAAATGAATACAGGTTAACAAAGATGCTGTAAATTCACTCCTCTCTGCTTGTTTTGCTTTAACCCAGCCTATACAGCATCCCTCATGCCAAGTATTACACCCTCAGTGATGGGATTCACCCAAAAGAAGACACCAGAGTTGCACTCAGAAAGACTCATTGCCAGTGCCAGATTTTTCCAAATACCTTTTCCACACTGAAAACTTCTGAAGACTACCCTAGGCCACAATCTTTGTGTTAAATCACAAACCACAGTGAATCAATTAGTTAATCAATCCCATCAGGCAATCAATTAACATGAACTAAGAAATCCCTGAGCAGACATATTCTCGTGTGAAGAAAGGTCACCCACTGGGGCCTTTATATGTCTGTTCATATTAGTTTAAGCCTTGGTTTAGAAGGAGAAATTTTCCTCTGATAACAGTTCTTTGTATTGATGTGTCAGCACAGACACCTAGTCTCCGTGTACGTCTGGCAGAGAGCGTCTCTATTTTACTCATGTAATAACTAGAGGCCACTTTCAGAAGAGGGAATCTGAGATTTGTGCTCTGATGCAGTGAGAGACGAGTCTCTTTCGGTGCCACGGAAAGGGCTTTGCACCAGGCTTTGTAATGGTACCTGAGCAAAGAGGAAATGGGGCTTTTTCAGGCATGCACCTCAAAAACTGCAAGTGCAAGCAGATTTGCCATCACCTGTAACCACTGAATCCATGTTGCAAAGTCAGTCATTTCATCCATTTGCTAAGGTCAGGTTCAGTTCCAGGAAGAGCTGGGAGAAATGCATTTTGAATTCCCAAAGAAACACCTTTGGCCTATAACACCTTCAATTCCACTTTCTAATCACAGTTGTTAAATAATGACATTAATTAATAATATCTTATAGTTGTGTGGTAGCTGTCACTTGGGGATAACTCACAATTCACTGATAAATCCATTCATTCAGATCTGAAGCTGACCTGCAGCCTAAGAAGTTGAGGTCACCTCTGCACATCAACTGAGAAAGCTGAATTTTTGGGTAGGAGGAAGCAAAGTCATCAGTGCACACAAGGCCTCACATAAATATCATGGTAAAGCAGAAGCTTCAGCAGAGGCAAAGGTGGGAGGCAATGTTCATTTTAATTCTGTGAAATGAATGTCAGACCTGCAGAATCCTGCTTGGTCACACCACTAGTGCTGGTTGTTTGGATAGGACTGTCCTATGGAGTTGCTCAGCAGCACAAGTTTCCATGCAGGCAGCTAAGGAATGTGGCACCTGGTCTTGGCCACCTCCAAAATCTTCCACAAGTTCAATGTCCCTTCTACAGCATTCCTCTTCCACTAAACAAACTATACACTTAGCAGCAAACAGGGTATGAAATAAAGACTGGCACTGCTCTTCTAATCTCAGCCAGTCAGGGAAAGAAAGAAAGATGCCTGGAACAGCAGGGAATTGGCCTATCTTGGGATGGGGGGAAAAAATGCAAAGGTATGAAAATGTATTCAACAATGCTCTCAGTGCTCAGATCCAGCGGTGACAGGGCTATAAGCAGATGCATTAGGCTGGAAATACATCAAGGTTAGATTAAGCTGCAGAGTTTCCATTTTATTAATGGTCTTCAATCTGACTCCTTAATAAAATGGAAACCATTTGTAAAATTTTGATCAGAATCCACACTTAGCTTTCAAGCGCTTACAACCTTTGGGTATATTCAGGAACAGATTTCAAAAAGTCCATGCCTAAAAATGAAGGTGAGAAGGAGAAAATGACTTGAGGTGAATCAGACCTTGGAGTGAATTATTATGTAAACTGTGAGTTAGGCTAAATGAAGAAATCGTTGGGACAGCAGGGGGTTTTTTCCACAAATCACAGCGATATGTTGGACCACTGCAGTATCTGTCACAGTGGTGTAACCAGAAGAGTAAATATCTAAGATGTCTATATTTAAATATTATCCTCAATGCCATATTAGAGCTACTGGAGTGTTGCTTGGAACTGGAAAGCATGAGAGGCCAATGGGCTGAAGAAGGAGTAGGAACTGCAATTAATGCAATGCTGTACCATTATCAATTCATTCAAGTTTCTTCTTAGATGCTGACAGAGAACAGAAGAAAGAAAGGTTTTACTCAACAGCTACTGGAGAAGGAAGTCTTTTTGGATAAAATAAAAGTGACAGGAAAAAGCATCACTGGAAATATCACACCACAATTCCATCTCTCATGCAGAAGGGTGCCTGAATAGAAAGAAGTTCACACTTCTAGTGTAAAAAGAAACTGAAACTCATATTTATATGAGCCATGTAACAATATATGAACATATATTCATTTAATAGCAATCCTGCCAGAAAGGAAAAGGAAATAAAAGAAATCCTGCAAGTGCATATGCTGTGCTGATGCACTTCTGTTTGAAACCTGAAGAAGAAATCTTAAAGGAAATAATGTTTGTTATAATATGGCAGACTGTGGATTGACTGTTAGTTACATACAGATTTCTGACATAATTTCAGCTAGACTTTTTTTCTGATGAGTGACTGAATTTACTGAAAGCAGAGCACTTGAGCTCTCTTTTTTAGCCTTTGGAAAAGGAGAACTGCATCACACAAGATCTCCAAGCAGGATCAGGATGTTTTTAAAATTAAAAAAAGTACAAGGAGAACAGCATCATCCACACTGGCTTACAGCCTTCAGTACGGAGAACAGTTGCGCTATCCAAGGCCACGGCCTTTGTTAACAAGCAGTGACTTTTCCTAACACTTGAACCTGATGACGTCTATCCTAATAAAGCTTACATCCTTAATGAAGCATGAGTACTTCCTCTGGGAAAGGCCTGGAACTATCAGGAAGGACAATATGGTACTGTAACAAATTAAGAGTCTGTTTCTCTCCCTTTGACTTTGATATCTACTTGGATGACATTTGCAGCACTTATGGAGACAACGGTATGGAAAGAAGAACCTTGATTACTCCAGCCAGTTTATCCTAAGACAGGAATCTCGAAATTTTTAACACAACTAGACACTGTCATTTTACCTTATACCTTAAGCTCATGGTGACCCCAGCTGAAAGTATGGAATATACTAATTCAGACTAACTGAACAATTTCTGTAGGGGACACCTCCATCTGTTCTTCACAAGGCATTCGTCTGCATGTCCACAGACTACCTGGTAAATGCAAATGCAACACAAAGTAGCAACTGCTCCATGTAGTATGTCAAACACTTGATCTAGGACAAGACAGGTAGGTAAAGGAAAAGGACAACATGCAGTTGCAGAAATACAATTGTTTTACAAGCCATACTTCCACAAAACTGTTTCCTCATAATCCACATAAAACAGCCCCCTTATATGTTAGGGTCTTCCTGTTACCACATATGCTTTGGAATTTTGGTAGGGTGAGAGCCACCTAGACAAGAGTATTTTAGGCTGACACCTTCTTGACATCACACTGAAGTAAAAAAGATAGGTAGGTCTCTAATTCCCATCTCCCTCCACTACTTAAAGTTGAGTAGTAAGATGGCACAGCAAAGCTGATAAATTCAGGTGTTCACCACAAAGAAAAACAAAAGACAGGGCCCCTCTCTGAACTGAACTAGCACAAGTGAGTCGATATTTTGAAGGTTTTTGGGAGACTACAACTAGACTTAAAGTGAGTGCTTTGTAGTGTCCATCTCATGCTGAAAGAGAGGGTATTCAGCAAGCTGCTAATCCAATGCAAGACACAAACTAGCAGTTTATTTAAAACAAAACTTGATCCTTATTGGGAGCCAAGATATTTGAAGTACACACAAGTAAAACTAATTTAACCTTTGAAAAGTTATCTCCGGAGGGAAGAAGAGAAATCCCTTTATAAGATTTTTAAGCACTGCAATTATTGACGAGGACTATATTACTTCAGTTTTCTCTGATCAGAAAAAAAAGCAAAACCACAGGAGACATCAGCAGCTGTCAGGCTGTTTTCCAACTGCAATGAGGTAGTTTACAGTGGGCTTGTGCCAGTCTCTTAAGACCCAGTTAAGAAGCCTTTTTAAAATGCCTTAAAAAGCCAACTCATACATTAATCAAGTTGAGCCCTCATCCATACTTACTGCAATACATCAACTACGATGTCTTTTTTTTTATTTTAATAAATTCCAGTTGACAGCAGACACCTTATTAAGGCTCACTAAAACGATACAATAAGTAAAAGGCTATTAATATTGCCTTTTTCCCCACTGCTATTGTCTTGCCGCACTGGTCTGCAAACAAATTCAGGCTGCATTACAATTAATGCCAATGGAACTCCTTCTAACGACTTCCAGCTTGCTAATTTTTTACGCTAATAATAAAAAAAAGGCATTGCTATGCAAGAACGACCCCCTTTTATCATGCTTGCATGGCACACTAGAGAGCTCCTGCCATTGTTCACATGAAAGACAATTAAACCCAGGAACATCAAACCCAAAAATGACAATCTGCTAACCAGCACTGGGTATTGCTGAATTCTTTTCTCTATTTTCTGAACTGATAGAAAACAATTCTCCAAAGACATTTCCCTCCCCCATGCCCACCCTTTAGGAAAAAAAAAAAAAAAAGTTTGTGAAATAGTCTGGCTGATTTATGCATCTCTGCTCAGAATTTATTAACCGTCTGGGGCCAATTTCACTCTCAAATGTCTATTGCCTCCAGGTTTGAATTCTGGACACATTTCAAGAAATGCAATAATATTGTCCACATAGTTTCATATTTAAAAATAAACATGATTTTATTTTCATGGTTCTTGTTTTCTGAAACACAATATAAAATGCCAAAGGCAGGAGGATAAAACTGATGTGGTAACAAGTTTATTTTCTAAATCTTCTAGGGAGAAATATAGAGAGCAAAAAGGGTCATCAGGTTTGCTGGAAACTAGGTGCATTCACAGTGTTATTTCAGAATAAAGGTAACCACTTGTTTTTTCTTCACCCAGCTGTCCTGATTGGAGGCACTTCCTCAGCATAAGCCCATATACATCCCAGCAGCTTGGGCTCCAGTCCAGTCACTTTATCCTGCACCACAGGACATTCATATCTACTACAAAAAAGCCAAGAAGCCAGAATCATGGTAAATATTCAGAACATTCATGTTCCTGGTGGGTCAGTGTGTGCATATATGTGGAATGTGGTTATATACACCAAATTAAGAAGCAAATGGTAACTTGCTGATTGCTACAGATTTGACAGGAATAATGAGTGGCAACACTTTGGCTGAAGGATACAAATCTCATGAAAAAAGTTCAGATTAAATGTGGTACCAATTCACATAACTGTACAAATACCAGACCTCATAAACATGCAGGTGGAGAAGGAATTTATATTTTTAATGAGAAACTAGGAATTCTCATGTCCCTTTTGCCATACACGTGTTACTTCCTCCCCCCTTAGGCTGAAGGTAATCAGGCCTTAAACCTGTCACCTGAGCAGGCCAGGATATTTCCAGGCTTCTGCTTCAGACCAGAGAAGTTTTGTGGCAAATTCTACATTTGGGAGAGAAGAACATTTTTGTGTTGTTGTCTAATAGCCACTGAGAGCTGTGGAGTGTTAAGAACATACCCCAGGAAAGATAGATTAGTAGGAAGTGGCCAAAAGAGGCCATAAAATGTGCATTAAAAATGCAATTCATCACATAACTGAGCAATTTGTCAAATGGATATTGTACCTTGCATAGTGTCTTTTGGGACAGAAGCAAAAGAAAAAGGCCTGGGAGATAACAGGTCTATTCCTGGCTCTGCTAGTGGCTCTCTTTTTGACCTTGGAGAAGGCTTTTTAGCCAAAATATGTGGACTGTTTTCCACTTGTACTATTGCACATCTAACTTCATTTTAGTTAAGTCAATAGCTGGACTTCTAAATCGGTGTCCTGAAAACAGAGAATTAGTAGGCCCCTGATGCCAAAATCTGATTTTTCAAGCATCTGTTAGCCAAGATATGAACCCACGTGTCTTTATGCATAAAACTGGGAAGACAAAGCTAACATCTTAAAAGAGATTTCACAAGAATCAATTTGATATTTGCACAGGTGTGATTAAATAAGTATGAGGTATTTAATTGTTCGACTAAAATGACCCTAAAATAATTGCTAATCTGCTCTCTATCAGTCAGTGGGCTGGATACTTGCTGCGTATGGAATAGCATCTCAGCCCTTAACAGGCAGGTTGGGCTACAGGAACATGGAGCATGTGATCCTTGCCTCTTACACCTATTGGTGCTTCCAAATAGGATGCACCTCAATGGCTGCAAGAGCAAGAACAGAGAAACCTGCTGGAAGCAACTCTGCTGCTCTAAGGTAGTGCTGCCCTCTGCTTTGACCAGTAGTTTCAGCACAGCCTCACCAGCTCCAGCACAACTCCAGCAGCTGCACTCATTGCACCCATTTCAAAAGTGGGTAAGCTCACATGACCTCTCTGAGAAGGCACTAACCTCTTTCCTAACCAGTTTGGCCTACAGATGTGCTCCATCCAAACAAGCATTATTTTGGCCCCAATAAACATATTTACGATTTGTCCATCTCCAACTTAACACTGTTTTTCTGAGGTGTCAGCTGTCATGTCCTTTAGATGGCATTTGTGATAGGGACAAACACACTTGCATTAAGTACATTGAAAGGTCTTTCTGTATCTGGGGGATACCCATGGAGCACAGCCTGTGATCTGTCTCCAGTGCTGAGGAAGCCAAGAGTCACTGGCAGCCTACAAAAGCCTTCCTTGCCTACAAGAATCCCTAGTTTTCATGGGTGAGGAGGCTGTGGTGCTAATCTGGCACACTGTGCACTTAGTGGATAACCTGTCCAGGAGGTAGCTGTGCTCACATTCCACCTCCACCCACCCCTGAGTGCCACCTGTGTAGGCAGAGGTCTTTATTTCTCCTCAGTGATAGCGTCTCCAGCTCCACAGCAGAGTGCAGGCTTTCACTCTGCAGGAGCCAGCTGCTCTGCGAGTGCCAACTGCATGCAGGGGCTGCATATCAGCCACTGCCATTCCTCAGTACAACTCACTTGAACTTAAAAGAAACGATAAAAGAAAGGAATCTTTGTTTTGCTGGTTTGGGAGAGGCATGGAGGGGTATTTTGCATGTTTATGGTTTTTATTTTTTTTTCCTATCCTAAGAAGACAAACCAAATTACAACATCTGCTTCTCTTTAGCATGGTCACACAGACACTAGATTTGGCTCATTTTGACACTACAACTGAGCCAATTTAGATGTGATATCCCAAACAATTATACAACCTCCTCAAGTCTACAACAAAAATATTTTATCTCCCCCCCCAACATACCAACTTTGCAGCTTATTTGAGCCCCACAGAAAGTATAAAAAAGCAGACCTGAATTCATACTGCTGAAATCAGACGCTAAGTTTTTATTAATTTGTTCACAAAAGAAAAAAAAAGGGAGTAAATTAATAGGTCTGATAATAAAGCCAAATTTTAGCATCACTTAAACTGGTGTCAATCAATAACAAACTCATAGAGTTACTCTAAATTAATGCAGATAGAAAATGAAAGTAGACAAAACCCATACAGACTGTAATGCAATGCTTATTGATAGTGTTTCACTTACTGTCCAAATAAAAAAGGAGTATATGACCAAATTGTTCTGTACACATTCCCTTCCTTTTAATTACAGAGTAAGAGCAGCAATTGTTATCTCTTCTATCAACTTCCTTAGATTTATAATATGGCCTGCTCCCCACACTTAAGACAATATAACCCTACACCATGGCAATATTATAGTGCCACATCCTGTATCCTAGCAACGGTTTAGGGCTTGCATTTGATGTCAAAATAATGGGTCCTGCTTAATCTCTTGTTTTTTTGAAGTAGGGTGTAAAATACCGAAATTCAGGAGTTGAGGGGGAAAAAATTACTGAGAAGCATTCTAAAAGCAGCCCTATGGGGTATATATAGATGTGCACACACTGATATGTGTGGGTAAATAGATAACCACATGTATATACAAAATAGATGGTCTAGTTTTTGTCCCTAAATTGTTTAGACAAGAGTGAAAGCTGAGAAATGGAATGATGTATATCACTTTCAAGATACCAGAGGCTTTTAACAAATACAATCATTCTCCTGCTTTTATCAGTTCAGTGTCTTCTTTAAAACATGACTTACAGTCCCAGTTTTTCCTCATTTAAATTTGGTCCTATCACCATATTAAAAGAAAAATATATTCCTGACTCTCTAATTTCTTGTGCCTCTCCCATTTTCTTTCAAAGATTTGTTTAAAACATACTTATTAAGTCATCCAGCACTCTTCAAGCTACAACACAGCTGAGATTTTTCTGTATTGATTATTTAAAACATCAAATATGATGGAAAAATCCAAATGGCTAGGTTTGTAACAGCACCAGGGATATATGGTAGTAACCAGTCATAGTGACCAAACAGAAAAATATTATTTGGTATCTCTGCTTCAGTTCAGAGACTGGAAAGCACTTTGAAAGCCAAGTATTCAGGTCTGGGTGGCTGCCAGAGAAGTATATATGTACACACACATATGTATGATGCACATGTGCATACACCTACTTCTGCAGAATAAAGACACAAGACCAAATCTACAATTTTAAAGACTGAGGAAATGTGAAATGAGGAAATGTCAGTCATGCTGTTATAGTCTTTCCCAAGCAATTCAATCCTCCTTTCTATCTGCACAAGTTTGAAATTCTTACTTTGTCCCTGGGAACACTGCAGAACAGGTAGGGGAGCAGAGCATCAGCTGTCCCATGAGCAACAAGTAAATATCTGAATCTGTGGGTTTCTAAACACAGTTGTATTCGAACAGCTGGGCAGACTTGGGGCTATTTGCTCTTCTTTGCCCCCAAGGCCTTAACAGAACACAAGGAATAAAGATTGTTTCAAGTTGTGGCTTCTTTTTTTTTTTTATACTTTATTTTCCTATACTTCACTTAAAAGTATACAGGGGAATAACCCTTTCCCTCTGAAACTGAGGGTGTTAACCAGAAGAAGGTTTTTTGCAGCAGTCAATGCTCATCCAACAGCTACATTAACAAACCTTCAAACACCCACAGTGCCACAGCTCTGCCTTCCCATGCTTCACCCCACTAATCCACTCCCTTGGGAAGAGCCACATTCAAACAGGCAGCCCCTGAAGTGTGCCCCCAGCATGAACTAACCCCAGCTCCGTCGGACCAGCAGAGACAGAAGAAATTAAGAAATAGGAGGAGTCACGCTTGGGTGCCTGGTACAAAGAGAGATCACAGCGCAAGAAGAAAAACACTGCTTGCAGGAGAGCGATTTCTTTTTGTTATCCACAATATTTTACTTCTAGCTGCAAACCTGGAGCTTGAAAGGATCCTTGTGAGTGCTGTTTATTTATTTAAACCAATTCTTGCAGCTCTCCTTCTCTGTAAACAATACTGAGGTGAAGAGTTTACAGGAGCACATTGTCCAGAGTTCAGCAAGCGCTTCGCTCCGGCTCTAGCACAAGGCAGCACCCAGTTTGGGAGACTTCCCCTTCCTCCTCTCTTTAAGGGAACTGTTTATTGCATGGGCACATGCACGCAGCAATTCACCTTTCTCTGCAATTGTCATCACAGCCATTCCCTGACAGATATTATTATCCCCTGAAGATGGTGCGTGGACAACTCTATGCCCTGCTACGCTGTCCCAGTTTTATAAAGCGCAAATCTGGTCAGCTTACTCCACAGGAGGAAAAAAAATATAAATAAAGCTGTTTAAAAAGGGCAGCTGGGGCCACACTGCTGCATTAATGCGGCCTCAGTAG
Organism: Anthoscopus minutus; assembly: GCA_013399455.1. Taxonomy (NCBI): domain Eukaryota; kingdom Metazoa; phylum Chordata; class Aves; order Passeriformes; family Paridae; genus Anthoscopus; species Anthoscopus minutus. The sequence goes on along the minus strand of VWYI01049047.1, from coordinate 70,410 downwards.
AGGAAAGGCACCATCTCTCTTTCACTGCAGGTCTTTCCTTCCCCCTGCAGTGACACCCCACCACCAGCAAGCCCTGCCATGGGCTTCAATGGGCAGCAAATTGGGGCCCAGCAGCAAATCTACAACTCCCATAGCAAATGAGATGTAGGTTGGCAAACAGGGCCAAGTACCTCCATGGCACAGATTCCCTCCCAGCCAAAACCACTGCAAGAGAGTGCCACAAGTTTAAGCAATGCTTGCTTCAGCTTGTGCTGAGAAGCTTTAGAAATGAGCACATCCTTGTGCTTCCCCCTGACTAAGCTCAGCCTAAGCACATGGTCTAAGGCCTGCTTCAAACTGAAAGTCAAAACAGAAAACGCTTAAATGCCAGCCAGAGCCTGAATTAAAAGATACACTTTTTTCTCCAGAGCTGTGTGATCCAACACAGGTTGGCAGTAAATGAAAAACAAAGACACAGAGCCACTTACAATACATTTTTCAAAGAACAGCTCTGCAACAGGGTCTCTGACCAAATGGCCATTGCATGAACATGGGTCTTACACACAAATTGTGCCACTGTGTTTTCAAAGGAATTTTAAAAACCCCCATAAACCACAAAAACAAAACAAAAATACCCAAACCACACAACTTGCTTAAGTATTTATTTTGAGGGCAAACACTGCCTTAATCCATAAGCAACAGAAAACTTTTAAATGGGGGGACTATGCAAGTTTTTCCTCCTGGTGTCATATAGGCTCATTTCTCTTAGATAGGCAAAGCTAAAATGAGAGGCTGATAAAGTGAATACTATTAAAAATGGTCTAATGCACAGGTAGATGGCTTGCTAGACAGCTTTTAAACAACTTGTTTGTATAATCCCTCAACACACACCTGCCTGAAATAATTTATCCTCTTTTTGGGTGTTTGGGGTTTTTTACCACTTTAGTTTTAGGTATTTTTATTTTTAAAGTAAAATAAATTTTGTTGACCATGCAACAAATCAGTTCCAAATTTTGCTGGTTAACTGCCATTAGCCACAAAAGATACAGTTTCTCTTCTTTGGCCAGATGAGCAAAATTTTGTAGACAGGTCCAGACCATCCACATTCCAGTGAAAACTGCAATCTTTAAAGAAACAACAGAGTAGCAAACCATAGGGATTTCAAAAAACAACTCCTTTCAAAAATCAGTCTCAGCGAAGTCACTATTTGGTAGAAACTCATTTTGATACATATCAGCTTTTTTTTTAGAGACAGAAGTCTCTAGGTACTACCATACTGCACACAATAACACTTGGACAGCTTTAAGTAAAACCTTAAAAAAGTCCACCAAACAACTCAGTCTGCTTTCAGATGACCACCTCATGGGGCATTTGAGTTCTTTCAGTTAATGTTTACAGTTATTCATGTCTTGTGGTCATAGTGAGATCCCACATTATCATCCTTGATTTGCTTTTTTCATGAGAATTTTCACCTGGTTTTCCAAATCAGCATCCCATCACAGAAGTAATATAACAACATCAGTGTATATGGCAAGCATGAGATTTGGGAATTCACTGTACTGCAGATCCTCATCAAGCTCATGTTTACAACTTGAGAGATTTCAAAAGGGATGAGTAATATAAGTTTGTTTTTTAAGTTTTCAATTGTAGTTTAGGCTACACCAAGAAACCCTGAATTTTCAGTGTACAAACTTCTCCTCTCCCTATCATCTGAAGAAAGCTTGAGCACAGTCCCATTGGCATCCTCATCTACTACCTGCTGCTAACTTGGAATTTAATGTCAAAATTAAAAAACTAATACCAAGTAACATTATAAAATTAAGTTCAATACTGTGTTTAGGGAAAAAAGGGTACTCAAGACGAAAATCAGGACACGAGCTAAATCAAATGTTTAGAATTTTGGTCATATTCAGATCTTCAGCAGCTGCTTCTCTAAAAGTGTCTCTGATTCAACTGGGACTACATACGTGACTTCAAATCTTAGTAGCCTAGTCGTTCTTCTTAGGCTCTTCTGCTTTTAGCCACAGCTGTAAAACCTATGAGAAGTCCCTTTCCCATTATGTTGCCAGTAAGGACCTGGCAGTGAAGAGATATGCAAGAATGCTACAGAATGGTAAAAAATAGGGAAAAAAAAGAAGTGTGGTTTTATTTCTCACCTACAAATGTAGGTAACAATCAGTGAGTAGGTAGATTGCTTAACTTCATTACACAGACACTCTTCATGTTTTGTTTGTGATTATTTCAAATGGATTGTTGGTACCAACTCACAATAAGCAGAAAGGGGGAAAAGTGCCTATGATCATAATTTATGACCTTAGGAGAGCCCAAGTGCAGAAAAGACTTGAAGTCTTTTCAAGGGAACACATCTGTGTTGCATCAGATGCAGGTTCCAGACTATGAATCTTCAGGTAACAGCAAGCAACACAAATATTCATGACCATCTACTGCCATTCTTTTAGTGGACTGCAAATTTCAGAATGCTAATTTCAGTTGATGTGTGGATGTATAACTTATCTTTTAGTATTTATATACAACTATCACAGTTTTAAAGCCATTAACAATGCAAATACTCATCATCTGCCATTTCAAGTGTTCTCTGTCAGTAAAAGGTTTTAAAAGGTTTTGATCTCAATGTGCTGAATTGCTGAGTCCAGTAGTCTTGCATTTATGCCAGTGTAAATTAGCAACAAGTCAATGGAATTAAACTGGAGCAAGAAAAAAAAAGTGGTGCAAAGATTCTCATATTCCAATTTTAATTATCACAGAAATTAGACTTGAAATGCACTGCAGTGAAGTCAAGAAAAAAGCAAAATTAACATTTATAAACTAAGCAACGCAGTTAAGATTAATAACACTGACTATGTTTCTTTAAACTGTAGCACAAGTTGCTTGACCATTTATAGCCACTTTTTGTTTTACCCTTTGCATATTTTTAACACAGTGTAGCACTGAACTAAGTTGGTGTTTTAGGTGTTTTCAAACAGGTTCCAAAATTGTGAAAAGGAACTAGATAGTTGCATGTAATGGTGCATTTTGGTTATTCAGTTTAACAGACTCTGGAAGATACTGAACAGAGAACAATTCATCCATAAAGGACATCCCTCAGCTTGATTAACTCAAACACAAGCTTCGATTTACCAAGTTCAAATATGAAGCACCAGTTGTGACTAAGAGGCAAGGTCCTCTCGCTGGGGCAGATAAATAGTCCCTGAGGTGGAGCTTTAGCCAAGGGATGGACCAGCTGGAGGAGGTTGGTGTCTGATGGATCTGGGTTCCCATTCATTAGACACATCCTGCTGAACCCTCTGCAAGACAGGACTTACTTCACGTGGAGGCCGAGCAACTAATTAGCAGCTTTTTTCCGCCGACTAATGTAACTCCCTTCTAGCTGCTCCATAAAGAAGATTCAGTGGAATACCTCTGTGAAAGCAGTGGAATTCCAGGTAGTTATGGTGACGAATTTCATTGTGAATGAGGATCAATGTCCCATACTACTTTGAATAGTAATTTCTTAATTCTTATTCAAATCCGGCCAGCAAGATAATATAACTTGAACTGAATTGGCCATGTGATCCTGATGGCATCCCATTAATGGGCTGTTCACTTAATTTATGTAATTTTTAAAAATTAAATAGTCATATTTTAAACCCCTACTGCAGTCCTTCAGATTGAAAGTACATGCTTAAAAGTTATAGTCTCTTTATAAATCAGTATGTCTGCACTTCTTAGTTTGTTGACTGAACTTTCCCCAAGTTTTAATTAATCTTTTCTCATCTTCCTCTCTTCTACCTGTGGGAAAATTGAAAAATCCCTGCATCAAGCCATTTCATACCCATTTACTAGCCACCTTATGCACCACAGGAAAAAACCCCCACATCTGTAAATTCTTATTTGGTTTGGCAAACAAACCATGGTTTTCTATTTGCACAGAGAGAGCATAAAAATCCAGTTATAAGGACACTTTCACTGATAGTCAAAAGCCAAATAAATCCTGTCTGTAAGCAAAACTACCATGAAGGCAGTTATTAATAATAACAGCTTACAAACCTAATTCTGCAAGATGCTGATCTTCCCCCTCCAAGCAAAGAGGGAACCAAGATGATCGGCACCTCCTGCAAAATATTTGGCAACTGTGGCCTAAAGGGCTCATTGCAGACACTCTGTCATGCCCCAAGAGCTCAGCTGCCCCCAGCAGCCCCAGCGAGGGCCAGCCCTGAGAGGGCGCACGCCACTGGGAAAAGAAATGCCCCCTCTATCCAGGGCTATTTATAAAGCTTGTACTAAACATTTAGAGCCAAGCCCTAACTTGGCAAGGTGTCAAGGACCACACTGAAAAAAAAACCCCTATACCCTCATTAAGAAAATGCATGAAGCACTGATTTCTATTTTTGGCCACAGTTGTAAGCATCACCGGGGTTACAGCTGCTTTATTGTGGTTTCTCAAGAATTTCCTTGATAAAAAAGGACAACAGAATTAGCTGAGCCTTTTGGAAATAGCTGCACAGTCCAGCTGTAAAACAATGTCAAGTAGCTGGCAAAAAAACAAACCAAAACCCCAAAATACAACAGTAACTACATGTCTACCAGCAATGGCATATTTGCCCTCTGAAGTTCTTTATTTGGAACTGGGAAAGGGTAATAAGAGGGAGACTTGAAATCTTGAAAATCTACTGCCCACACTGGTACAGAAGTGTTTTTGTTGGTGAACACATCATGATAACCTGCTAGTGAAGACACTCTTTTCTAGCAAGACCTGTGGGTGCCTTGTGCACAGACATGCAGGTGGAGATAAGGGATGGAGATGGAAACGGGTTCAGTGTTCTTTTCTTTCAGAGGCAAAAGCATTTAGTAAATGGTTTTACTAACCATTACTTTAGGAGAAAGGACTGAAAAACAAAGTAATAAAATCTTCAAAGCAATTAGTCTTTCTTATTTCATGCCAAAGTATTACAATCTGTATCATTTGCTAGGAGAAGGCAGCTGAGGTACAGGATTTAGAGTCAAGAGGACTAGATTTATCAAAGCCTTGTGCAAGCAGCTCTCAGCTTTTCCTATGAAATGCCTGCCCACTCCCCCAGTTTCTGCAGGAATCAAAGATGATCAATGGCTTGTACCTGCTGGAAAGATGAAGAGAGAGGAAGCTTTCCCTTGTGTGTATGTATGTATACAGGCCTATTTCGTGTCTGCAAGAAGGGGCAGATCATCCATGTACTATTATCTCCCTGGAGTTTTAGAACATTAAATAAAAATTTTCCTGTAAAGGCAATGAAATGTCCAGACAAGGACATTATATCACATTACATATTAATTTCAGTGTTCAAATTTTTATACTACTATTCCTCCATTTTTTGATTAGGAAAAATAAAAATTTCCTGCCCCTCACTAAGCTGAAATTCAGAAATACTAGCAAACATGCTGAACAGTGAAAGGAAATGGCTACATGGGCAAGCTACAATGAAGTGCACTAGTTATTACCCAACTTTGTAGGCAAAGCTCCCGAGAGAAGAGGAGAAAACTTTTGTGGGAGTTTTTGTGGGAGGAGAAAGTAAAGTAAGGCAGTCCACTACCAAATGTGTACTAATCCTGCACATTGGAAACCAATATCTAAGTTCAGAGTAAGTTCCATGTTAAAATTTAATACTGCTTCAGAAATCAAATTCTCTCATAACTCAGGACTCTCAGTGATATACTAAGAAAGATTATAATTATACATAATCACAATAATCAGACCCATAATTATTTCACCTGGGACCCTTTCCATTCCTGCCTGACTTAGCTATATGGTGTCAGTTTTTAGAACAAGCACCATGAGTTGTGAGAAACAGCTTTAGCTAGAGAGTGACACAATCAAGACTAAACCAGATTAGCTGCTGTGGCTTCTGCAGTGTAAGTGTTGAATAACAAAAGTCTTCTCTTGGACCAAGCAGAAACCTACTATCTGTATTAAAAACAAAACAAAACAAAAAATAAACAAACCAACCCCCAAAAAATCCCCCACAGAAACAGCGGATTCATTTGCCACGTACAAGTAGAGAAAACAGGGCACTCAGCTGGAACCCAGAAGATATGAATTACAGGTAGTATTTTCAAAATTGTCTAAGGTCTAGATAATTAAATTAACTCAGGCATAGCTCACTCAACATCATGGTGCCTGGATTTCTTTTAAATATAGATTCAAGGTCAATGCTGAGCAATACCTGAAAAAGCCTTAAAAATACCGTCTTTTAAGAAGCAAAATCCTATTTGGGGGTTATGGTGAGCATCTGAACACCACCAAAGCCAAAGTCAGGTATATTTGCAGGTGTTTTTGTTCTCTAACCTGTGGTATTGTAAAGAAGTGGGCTTCCTGAGGACCATCTGAAGCACACACTGGGCTCACCTCCAGGAGAGGCCTGTTTCAGTACATAACCTGAAAGGAGATGGTGAAATAGTCACCCCACAAATCCCTGCTTTTCTGTATAACCATACTCCTGAGAAAGCCCAGAATCAAGCCCTGAAGGGCCAAGTTCCCTGACAGCAATGCTCTTCAGAAAAATGTTTTTCTTTAACATGCTTTCACTCATTTTGCTTGTTTGTCAAACTATACCCTTCCTCGTACCCAATGTCCTTGCCTGTTGGTCTCATGTTTTCCTTTTAGACTGCAAATCCCCCTCTAGCCTGGAGACCCTCTGTGTTCTCCTCTTCCCTTGCAGAACACAGCATGTGCTTACCCATCTCAACATTAGCATGTTCATTAGCATGAGTTGGCTTGGGATGAGAATGTGACGGCACGATCGGGTCTGTCATTGTCACTGTGCCAGCTGGGAGCTTTTTGTTTTGCTCAGTTAAGAAGTGCAGTATTTGTACAGACATAATAATATATAAGAGATCATGTCTATCTTTGGATTCTGCAGAAGTGTTTTTCACTGAGTTCGTAGTAGCCAAGTTAACTCTTTGCCCAAAATGTATATGCAGCATCCCAACCGTGGAGTGAGTGAATGGAAAGCCAGAAATAGAGTTCTGAAGATCAATAGATTTGACTGAGAAAGCGTTTGCATTCTCAGGGGTAGAGATCATTGTGTTTCTAAGTGGATCAGAGATATGATCCTTGGCCACTGTGAATGGAATGGAAACTGGATGCCATCAGCAGGAGATACAAGTGCTGATGCAGTGAGGTAATGTGGTAAGGAATAGCAGAGTGGAAAGAATGCAGTGCCACTGCCCTGAGGAATCTTAAAATTAGCTCAATCTGGTATTCAAATGCTGGGTTAGGCAGAAAAAAAAAAAAAAAAAGCACAGCAATTTTACAAGAGAATAATTTCTGAAAGGAGAACAGTGGCTCTCTGCACTGCCAATCAAGACCCATAAGGCAACTCACTACAAACCTGCCACCAATCTCACCAGAGCCACCACAGCCCTGGGAAGGAAAGGCAGCACTGAAAAATTACAGGTTAGTTCTACAGAAATGCAAGCTCACGTCAACCTCAAATGGATCATATTTTCACAAGGAAATCTCAGAAGAAAGATTCAATTTTTCTACAATTTCTCTAAAGATCCTATCAGGATCATGTTTGCTTTGAATGATATCAGCAGTAAATTTCACTTTTGTCTCTAATGAGAGTCAGGTTAGCCTGAAAATTAATATAATGGCTCCATCCAAAATCCAGCTGCTTTAGTAGGGTTCTTAGGGCACTGATTGTCTCCTCTCTGAAGTCAAGATGCTACTGTGTGGTTTGGTCTGAGAAGGTAGTCACCTCTTCTTTCTGCCACCTTCTTCCACACCTCCAAGGCACAATGGTTATTAACCTTTCACAATAATTTCTATTATTTTCAGGAATGCAGAGGATAAAGCATAACTCCAGCCTACCTCAGGGTTATATGTTTCAGGGGCTAGAGGCAGGAACTGTGAAAATATGCACACTGATGGCTTTATTTTGAAACTGCATACTGTAATGCTTGTAATTATGACTATCCTAATTTTCTTCTATTCAAAATTACAGGGTATTCCTTACCCCTTCTGCACATTAAATTCTACGGGCATAGGACAGTCAGAACCTGCTGGCAGGCAATCAAACTCCCAAGAGAAGGAAATGCACACACCACAGCTGCTTTTCTGCCACATTCTGTCCCAGCAAAGAAGGACTGAAAGTCCAAGTGAAGATGGGATCTGACTGTAAAGTCAACATGCAGATTTTACCACTGAAGGTTACTTGGTACCTATTCCAAGGTCTGACCATGGATGCTGAATTGTGTTTTACATATTTGAAAAGCATTATATTAACATTTCCATCGAAAGAGAAAAAAAAAGAAAAGGAGAAATAAAACCTTATTAGGCACAATTCTCAGTGAGTGATATCTGCTTGGCACAGAGCAGACTGGGTCGTGTCAAGGAGATGGTGATACACACCATCCTTACGCCAACCCCAAATTCCCTATATCAGCACTTCTAAATTCTGCTGCTATTCTACAACTGCAGGCCTTGGGCAAGCAGAAAAGGCAGAAGTGAAATAAAGCCCTGTCATGTCATCTCCCTGCACCACACACCCCTCACAGAAGCACAGAGACAGAGGTGCAGGTTGAGAATTAAATAAAATAAAAAGGAGGAATATTCTCATTGCTTGTCCCAAAGGAGCTTCTCTTTTATAGGGGAAGAGCCTTGCCAGGACTTTGCAATCAGATGATAGCACCCCCTGCATTGTTCAAGCACTGTCAAGGGGCATTATACTCAGAAGATAATCCAGCCCTTGAATTCCCTAGGTACTGGTTTTAAATACCTCAGATGAGATCCAACTGCAGCCTATCTGGGTATGCCTCAACCATCTAGCATCACATTTGGTTATGTCTACAAAAACACCAGCTAGGAAGAAAGAGATAATGAAGAATGATTTTATAGTCTTTTATTTGAGAAAAAGCTAAACATATGGATCCTGGCACCTAAAGTATGGAATCTGTGATAAAAACATATGGATATCCATATGGGGGAAAAAAAAATAAAAGGGAAAAAAAAGGCTTCTTGGCCAGAAATTCTGTACTTGCATTTTTATCCTGTATGCACAGTGTACCTCCTTCCCTCTGCAGCGCGATGCTGCCTGCCGATGGATTAGGATGTTATAAATTCACATGCAAATTTCACAAAATGCTCTACTGTTATCAACTTTATTAGATTTACGAATACAGTCCCGCTTATATTTTTTTATTCTCTTAATCCCTTTCATCACTTAATAGCTCAGAAAGTAATGGATTTCAGTAAAAAGAAGAGGCTTATTACAATCAATCCTGTTGCTCTATCTCTGCTCGACGCTCGACTAATGAAACTTATTTTTCTTCAAGACCTCTACAGGAAATCCTTTCCTAAGGAAAAAAAACTGTTTAATATGTTGCTGACTTGTAGTACTGCAACTGTATTATTCCTCTCCTTTGAGTGTCCATCCAGAGGTTTGCAAGAGCTATTAATCGTACTTTATTCACCAAATTCTAGCCTTTAGTGACACACGAAGCTACTGAATCTTATTTAATACAATATGCCAACTTACAGTTGATATGACTGAAGGCCCTCACAGTATCTTTTAACTCTGATAACTCAAAGATTAATTTTCTTTTTAAATAGCGAGGGTAACAAGTTGCTAGAAAGGGCAACTTTATCATAAGGTTTACATCTTAAATAGTCCCACCACCGAGGATCACAAAGTCTCTGTCATCCAAGTTAGCCTCTAAGATCTTATTTCAAGCATGCCTCTCTCATAAGGTTTTTTAAAGCTGTCTTAGTCCCCTCCTTTCACATTCTTTGAATGAAAAGACAAAGCAGAAAAACAGAAAACACCCAACCTTCATTATTAAACTCTCTGTTAAAAGGTAAGGAACCATCCGCAGATTTACTGCTTCAGCTAAACCTGCAATACTCCAGGGCACCCTGCACAGCCTCCAAGCCAGTCCTGCCCATGCTTCTAGGCTCATCTCCCTGCTCTTGTCTCCATCACTGCTGGAGTCCCCTCCAAGCCTGGAAAGGGGTTCCAGAGCTTGTCCTCAGGTCCTGGGGCTGTGTTTCCCCACAGGATGCAGCCACTGAAGCTGCCCAGAATGTTGTCCTTGACACAGGACCACAGCAAGCAGCTCGGACACTGCCAGCAAAAGAACTATGCTTGCTGCTAATGAACAGATGCAGAAGTATGTGGATATACATATTCCACTACAGAAGTGTGAGGAAAAGAAAAAACTTCGGGGTCACTTTTATGCCAGCAGTGAATAAGTGTTTTACCATTTCCCAATACCTCTCCACAGGAGAACAAAAAATGAGATGCAATGAATGCAAGAGAATATAAGTCCTAACGTACCACAAGGAAGCTACAGACCAAGACACTAATGCAAACCAGACTCATTACAGTTAAAGAGCATTCAAGGAAATATTTTTCTTGGATTTATTTATTATTAATGTAAATATATGTTTGCTGGATTTTTTTTTTTTTTTTTACATCTGACCAGGACTGGAAACAGAAGCAACATGAGAAAAGTTAAAAATATCATAGGCATCATTTTAAAAAGAAGAGGTGCTGCATGTACCAGGAACAGGAACCAAAATTCTATTTCCCTTTTCCAACTGAACAAGGTCTGCATCACAATATGGTTTTAGCACTATATACAGTCAGTTGATAATAACATGGGACTTCCTACACTTCTGTCTCTGCTCTGGCCAATTCCAGAACCATCCACAAAGGTTATGTGATGTAACCAACCATGCAACACTTTATTAAGAGGCAGTGCTTCCTGGCCCAAAGTGGTTATGTTCTTAAACATAGGAATGACTTCTTTCTTATCATAACTAGTAAAGTCACTAATATTTTAAAATGTTTTTCGCCCATTTCAATAAGAAATGCTTCTTGTTACTACAGACGGGAAGTTAAGAACACAATGGCTTTGTGTCTGGATATATACCTACTGCAAAGCTTGATCCTACAAATATCTCACAAAGTTAATTTTACTCACATGAGCACCTGCTTGTATGAATAAAGTTTCTCACGTGCACAAGTGTTTGCAAGACTGAGCCCCTAAATCCATTAAATTAATGGCAGAAATACATAAAACATATAATTGATGAACAAGTAAATTAGGATTCTGCTCAAAAGTAGGTAGAAAAGGATTATCACTCAGGCAAGCTCTCCCTTCAGTGACTGTTTCTGATTGATAGATTTGTATAAGGCTGAGTTTCTTATTAGTTCTGAGATATGAATGCTTCAAAATGTAGGAATAAAAAAAAAAGGACTTTCTCAAAATGAAATGCAATATCCAATTCAATTAAAAGAAAAAGCTATTATCTGGAATTGAACCAAGACTTTGGGATAACGTTATTTCTTCTGTGCCAAGTTTAGTAGATGTTTTCCAAAATGCCAGTTTACTTGGATTTTATGGAAAAATTGACCTTTTCACCCAGAACAGAGGCTGCTAATTTCATTAAAGTTGTTAGATATTTCCTCAGAGGGCATCCATGCCAATTCTAGTATTTCATTCCCCCATTTTCATCTATATTCCTCTTGCATGGAAGTGGCCTGACAAAGCTATAACCATGGATGGTGTTGTTTCCTGTTCTTTCTGTACCCACAGCCAATGTACTTCATTATTCAAACTCTGAAAACATTGAGGAAACTGGGAAAAATAAGTGCTGCCCATCCAAAGTTGCCCTCTCGCTGACACCCAGCAGCCCTAAGCCCCTGGGTCAGGTAATTTGCACCACCAGCATCCCAAAAGAGCCTGAATCAACTCAACTGACAGGAGATGAGCCAAGCCTGTCAATTCATACAGCAGCTTGAGCTCATCATCTGTATTTACATAGTTCCTCAATCAAACTCCTGCGCTCTGTAAACTACGTTTATTACCCTTCTTACGGGCCGACACGGTTTTACAGTTTACTCTCCTTACAGCAGAGGCACAGATCTACTCTTGATAGCTATTTTGTACCTTAATTCTCCCTTTTAAGAGGGAGGGAGCAGTTATTACTTGCCAAACCAGCACATGTTCATAGAGAGAGTGCGGTCAAGTGGTCAGGAGCAGAGCTGATGTTAATTAGCAATGAAATGAGGAATGAACCAGCATTAGCCCTGAGACTAATCAATGGGAAAATCACTCCAAGCAGGCAGCTTAATGAAGTACTATACAGCTGTTTATTTTTAGTCTGTTTTAGCCTGACAACAAAATCCCGATTAATTAAGGAAAAAAAAGTCTTTCTAAAACGTATTTCCTTGTAAAGCCTTGCTATAGCTCTGATTTGTTCGGATTTTTTATTGCATTTGTCTATACCTCTCCCTGGCAATTAAAGGCCCAGCTAGAAAAATTAAAGCAGGTCAGAAAAGCATGTACCCATCAGTGGCACCACATTTGTCACCATCATAACCTGCTGCCTCACAGGTGGCCCATGAAGGGCCCTTTGCAGCACTTAACTCCCTGCCCCGCTGCAGTGGCAGCCAGAGGGCAGGGCATCCTAGTCCCCAGCCTGCTCCTGCCATCCCTATGGCAGGGATGGGCTGCCAGAGGGAAGGATGTGTGAGTCCTGTGGCATGATTTGGGTGAGGCAGCCTTGGTCCTCTTGCTGTCACAAAGCTCCACCAGGAGCCTGGATGAGAACAGCAGTGCACAGTGCCCAAGTATGTTTGGAAATCTGGGTTTTGTCCTCACTGTGGCGCAACTCCTCACACACCAAGGAGATGCAATAGCACTTCCCAAATCTTTGCATTGGATCACCACAGGTGAATCACACATTACCTGCCAAAAAAGTCACTAACCAGGACATGCAAGGATGATGATGTGGCTGCTCCCCCACTGGCTGCTCTTCTGGGCGCTCCTGTGTCTTGTGGGGTCCCCCAAACATCTCCCTTTTAAGTCGACCCTGCACTGGGCTCTTCCTTCATGCAAACCTCAGCCTCTTCTAACAAAGCTGGTATAACACATTTTGAATATGGTAACATAGAAGAGTCTGTAGAAGACGGGAGCTAAAGCCTTTCCCCTAGAACACTACACCATAAGACAGCACCATAATACAATCTTCATTTACCTAGCTGAAAAAACTGTTCAGTTTTAAATACAGCAACAGTGAAAACCAAAACAATTGGAGCTTTACTTCATTTCTCTTTCTCTTGAAGACTCCAGATTTACTTTTTGGTCTATTCCTGCACAAATGGCAGAACATAAAATGGCATTTGCATGACAATAGGAGTAGTTATGGTTTAGACTTGACATAAAGAGCAGGAATTTTAACATCAACCATAACACAAGTTGGAGACAAGGAGGACAACAACCCTCCCCTGCAAAGTCTCCACCCACCAGAGCAGAAATAGGCACAAGTAAAAGGTCAATTGAAACCAGCTCTTATAGGAGGAGTCTTTTTTTCATTTTTTTACTGTGTGTATTGGACAATTCATTGTTTGTTTGATCAAAGTCCTCTCATATGCCAACAGAAGCATGACTGGGGAGTTTCTTAATCTTTCCAAATATAATCAATAAACTACCTTTGAAACTGTGTCAAAGAAAAAAGGCAGGGGGATGTGGAAAAAAATAGGACAGTCTTATGTAGGTACGTAAATTTCTCTGGGCTAAATGTACATACTTGTCTTTAGAGACTTTTCTTCTCTCTATGTTGCAATAGACACCATTCTGCAACATTTAGGCAAGCATGACCTAAGCGAGAGCTGGGGGAATGACACAAACTGCTCTTCCCCAAGAAAGAAAGAAATCTTTAAACTGACATTATCAGACCCTCTGTGACAGAGACAATCTCTAAGTCAAATTCACCTCCTGAAGATGGAGACATTACAGTAAATGTATTCATTAGATCTCGAGTGACAAGCGTTAATTAAAATGTATTGTGTTTGCAAAACAAGAACCAAAATTTGAAGACACTCAAGTGCAACAAATATATCTTTTGCATTGAGAAGAGCAAGACAGACACTAGCTTTCACTTAACACTCAAAAGATACTATAAAATGAATGCTATACATATATTTTAATCGCATATATATTTTGTTAGAAAACTTCTGTCAGAGTATACGCACTGTAACATAAATTCAGACATGTCTGCATTCTTACACACAAATTAAATTTCTTAAAGACTCTATTGTGCATGTAAAAAGCAAGTTTTACCAGTTTTTCTTCCTTAGTCATTAATTCCGCAACCTGCTGAAATAAATATTGCTAATGCTTTTCACTTCAATAACTCCATTCATGCAAAGATCACAACATTTCACAAACATCAGCTAAATAAACTGCCTTGTGGGAGAGGCAGTGGCTATAAAAGAACTGACCGACTGCTGGGGGTAGAGGTGGAAGATCATACCTGTTTAACAGCACACAGTTGGATTATAAATTTCTCAAGCTTAGCACATGCCAACACAGTAGAACAAAAATATGTTTGTCTTTTTCTAAAAGCACACATGAACGTTCAAGTCTTGCTACAAATATACCAGCTGACTGAAAAGAAGATCAGCTACTCTTTGATTGATTTCAACTTGGTTATGATTACTTGCAAGGGTAGTGAAGGGGTTTTACCAAAGCCAACCAAAGGTGCTTACTTGCAAGACTTGATTCTATCCAACTGTAAAGTTTGATTTTTCAGAGAGCTTTTTTTTTCTTTATTCTTTTTTTTTTTTGGCAGCAGGAGGTGGGGAAGAGCCACTGTGAAGCAATTATTTGCTAAAAAGTGCAGACCTCAAAAACAACATCACTGGTCAGGTAATCCCCTTTATAACATGATTTGATAGCTCAGGGAAAGCTAAACAAAGGCACAATGCACTGCAACCTCAACAGCTGGGTTGGAAATTGCTGCAGATTGTTAGGAGGAGCTGCAAACTAGAGATAGGCAGAGGTTAGAAATGATAGGGTAAGAAAAAAAAAAAAAAGGAGACAAATTACTCCAAAGACCATATTCTTTAAATTGTTGAAGCAAAACATGTTTATTTGATTTGTTTGTATGCCTATTTAAAAAATGCTACTTTGGGATTCTAGAAACCCAGTCTGTCAATTTTTCAGCTTCTGCACTTTCATGGTTGCTTAGAGCTGTTTAATGCAAATACACTTCCAATAAGAGATTTCATGCCCCTAAATTACACCCAGTTAAGGGCGAATGAAAATGTAAGGTAAATAACTATAATCAGCCATATTATCTTTCTCTTGGCACCTCTCACTTTACAGGCATATTTAAAGGCATCTCTGGGGTCCTATCCTTTTTAACAAGCGGCAGCGCATTTCCTGGAATATTACTTACGGTGCTGTGCTGCGAACATTACACAGGTTCAAATGTTACCTAGAGACCTAGAAAGAATTGCATCTGTTGCAGAGCCACGCTTGTTGCCATGTGTAGGAACATCTGAAAGGATGAAAAAATTCTCAAGTCTCTTCTTCATACCACACTAAGACTGCCTAAGTCAAGCTTTTGTTTCCGATGCTGTTGATCAACGGTGTTGGGGTGTAGTGATTCAAGGGAAGAAAAATGAGACTATGCACTTCTGGTGTTCACTGGAAAGCATTCAGTATTCCAGTAAAAAAAAAAAACCAATAAATACAAGAACTTAAAAGCATTTCACTCCCACTGTTATTTTTAAGCGAATAAAACCACGCTTGAGAAGGAAAGGTGATCTGACCATAGCTATTAACAGCCTCACAGTCCCTTGCTGTCTCCATGAGAAAGTATAAAGTGATAAGCAATAATCAAGGAGTAACTAATTACTCACTTGGCAAAGAAAATACAGAAGAATAGGAATCTTCAGAAGGAAATACATCCCTGAAGTCCTTCAAAACAAATTTGGATTATTCTGAGTGAGCTTAAGTTTGCAGCTGAACAGTTTTTGCTTTGTTTTACAGGAAGATGAGTTTAGAATTCTACAAAAAGTATTCTGCTTCAGCTAAAAGTGACACAGCACTGAACGAGTTAAACAAGGAGTTCTGTGAGAGAATAAATTCCTCATAATAAAGTCAGATCAGTTTAGCCTTTCTCTCCCATACATCCCAATTGCTACCATTCTTCTATTTACCAGCTTTTTATTATCCAAGCTATTTTTACATCATTAGCTTGCAGATCTACTTATGCTGAGGTTCTGCATTCTCCTAGGAAGAAAATTTCTCTGCAAATCAAATTTCACACGGTCATTTGTCTTTAGTGAAGCAGCCCACAAAGTTCTCAACCAATTTATCCCTCTGTTCAGCAGAAGCTCTCACTTGACAATTTATATGATCCTTGCTTATGTCAGTTGTGCTAGACCCTGTGTAGAAACAGATTTTCTCTCACCTGGTTAAAGAAAATATGGGACAAAGGAGCTCAGGAAATAGATGCACAGCTCCTTGTTTGTGCTACTGTCATGAGAACAAACCTTTGGAAAGTCACATTTATCCGAGTCTCAGTTCTCCCTCCATAAATGGTTATAGTAACAGCTTCACAGGGTGAAGTCCACTTTTCATAATCCTCAGATGAAAAGTGCTGAAGAAGAGCAAACTAGGACAAATAAAGGGCTGCCCTGGTTAGAGTGCATGGGGCTGCTAAACTCATCAGTCCCTAGGACAGGTCTTTCAAAGTTACCACAGTATTTATATCACAGTGAAGCGACACAGCAGCCTCCCTGAGCATTCATCAGCTCAGGAGCTCCAGAAATGCCTGTTGTGTTCCTATGAAAGACAAGAATGTTTCATTTCTGCATTGCTACAGGCTCAGAGTCAAAGCCATTAATTTACTGATTACAAATAATAGATATATTTTCACTGGGGTAGGGCTTGAAAAGAAAATATTAAAAACCCATACAAATTGTATGAGTTTTTTTTTTTTGGGGGGGGGGAAGGGGGGAGGAGGGAAAGACAAATAGAGACTTAATTTCCTATACTCTTGCAATACCTGCTGCCCAGCACCTTTTCTCATCTGTGCAAAGCTGCCAATGACGCTACTGGAGAACACTTTCTTCCCAAAACCAGGAATGAACACATAGCAAGCTCCTGATACACAGCAGTACTTCACAAAAATGTCACGATGCAAGTTCATGGGAAAGAAAATACAGATGACTACTTTCCTAAGAGTGCTGCAGAGGAGTACACCTCAGATTTCATTAAGCCCACTTGGGAAATGCAAAACCAGCCCCAAACAGCCCTTTTCTTTTCAATGTGTTTTATCTACAGCTCCTTAAATGCATCTGGAAATGTGACTTTCAAATATCCAGGTTTTTGTTACGTACTCACCTAACCCTCATCTTGGCACCTGACAGAAAGAAGCTGTACACAAGACTTTGATTTTTCTTTTTGAATTAGGAGACATTAAGCACTGAAACTCTCTCATAAAAGATCTGAGGCATAAGCTACATAACATCTGTGCAAGCAATGTTTTTTCCACTTAATCCAGACCTTAATGATCAAGAGATATCAGAAAAGTGTCAAAGGAGATAAACCAAGTTATCCCTAATAAAGCATCTACATCTCCCCACCAGCAGCAGCTGATCTGGGAGCTTCATTCCTGCACCAGGGGTATAGAAAGACCTCAAAACTTAAATGTTGATGTAATACGCTTGTTGATTCCCTGGGAAAGGTAAGTTATTGTGTACCCAATTTCTGTTTAGTGATGCTTTGAGGTTCCTAGTATAAACTCGGTAAATAAAGGCACTGCAGGACAAAGCACAATTCTTTTTTCTTTGTCTCTTCCAAGGCATGCTTCCTTTGCTTTCTGAAGGGTGTAACAGCCTTTCACAGAAATGGGGATCAAGAAGTATTGGGGGTTAGTTACCATAGTCACCAGTACCACCACACCAAGGAAATATTATCATCTCTCACATGTTGCTTCTTCTCTCATCCCGTCTACAAAGGAAACACCTTCAGCAGCATTTTGTTTGTGCTGTAAACAGAGACCCTGTGGTTGTGACAGAGAGACCAGAATGAAGTAAAACATGCTCAGTGCACAGGACCAGACATGTGACTGGGAGGAAGTCCACCTAACCATTTCAGACTATGCCACGAGAAAATCCTGCCTGGAACACCGACTTGCTCTGCTCTGGCTGTAGAGCACTGCATTTTGACAGATTTCACTTTATAGAACCAAAAACCCCTGAAATGACCAAGAGGAACAGTCACTTAAACTCACTGAATAGCTGTCTGTGACTCCACTTGAAGATTCTTTTGGGGGTAAAATGTTAGCACTGTTATTGCAGAACTCCATTGTGCTAGAAGCACTAAGCCACTTGTCATGTTTTTTGTCATAGGACTTCAATAAAAATACCCAAGCAAGGCCCAGCCACAAAGAAACTGAAAGATAAACACCCAGGATTATAAACTGCCTGGAGGCCAGCACCAGGAAGCTCACAGAAATTTGCTCTGCTGGAGCCAACACTCCTACACACTGTAGAAAAGAGATTTACCTGGGTGCTACTGTCTTAGGTCCAGAGACACCAAATGGCTCTGGGCTGCAAGACAAAGGTGTAACTAACTATCCAGGAAGAGGCCATCTTTTGCCAGGAGGGAATATAATTTTCTGATGACCTGAAGATAATGGTGGTGATGCTTTGCAGACCTTGCAATGTGAGAAATTTCAAGCGGGCTCCTGAATTGAAGGCTGGAGGGAGTGACTGCAGGCACATATTTTTAGAAAAAAGGTGGGTACCAACTCTTCAGACAGGTTCCTCCACTACAATCATCAATTCCATTTTAAAGGAGTTCAGCCATCAGCTTTTCCCCCAAATGTCCCTTCATCAGGCAAAGGCAATCAGCCATGTCACTGGCTGGCACTAAGGCCTTTGACAGGAAAGGGCAAGGAGAGAAGTCATCTGCATATGGCAGCAATTTGGCACTTGCATCAGCACTGTATTTTCAGAGCCATTTATTTAGTGCCTATGAGTAACTGGAGAAAAAATATTATGAACTTGTATGATGCCACCTCACCCCTTGGCACATGCATCCTTTCTTTAAAAAGATCTTTAAAAAGATCACCTAAAGCCTGCCTTTTCCTTTAGTCCTTAAGGAAGTAAAACAGGGATTGGAAACTTCATCCCATCACAGGTACAAGTTCTCTCACTGAATTCAATAGGGCATCAATGATCCAAAGAAAAAGAACTGTTAAAATAACAGAAAGGAAGGTAATTCCAAAAGTTTCAGAGAAGGCTTTAAGCCTGTATTAATGGATATTAGCTGGATTTCAACCAACCAAAAGCATAAACATCATAACCAGAGCCAAGAATCTCCTCTGCCCTTCCCAATTCTAAACAGTTCATTTTCTCACTGGCACTGTACAGCCAACCCACAGCCAGATCCAGGCTAGAAGGAAAAATACCACACACCTATGAGAAACTTGAGCATGTTACACCCTCATCCCCAGTTCTGCAAGCAACTAAATTCTTCCTGGAGAAAGAAGGATTTTCGCTGTCCCAACATGAAGGCCTACAGAGCTTTGCTTGTCTTATTTTCGGTTTATTTCAGTTCTGTTTCTCCCTTAGTCTCATTATGCTTTGGATTTAAAATCAGTCTGTTTATTTTTATTGTTGCTTTCTTCTCATTTCCCATTAGTTTTCAATTCCATGTCACCAGTACAGTCAATGGGAAAATTTGGCTGATGGATGACGGAAAAGATTTTTACAGCCAGCTGTTTTTTCACATTTTAAGATTCATTGATAAATAATGAGTTATAAAAGTCATAAAAGGTATTGCTTTTGTTGAAACAAATTTATAAATAAAAGTAAAGGAACAGTTGCCACTGTTCCTTTAAAGGGCAGCAAGGTGAAAGATTTGACACCACCAGGAATGAAGTCATCCTCCCCAGCTCCCCTTTGCAGCAGACAGGCCTCGGCTCCTCACTAATCATTGTCTGCCACTCAATGAATTTTGCATCTTTATATTGCAAAGCACGCACTGGAAGGGGGGAAAGAGCCCATGCACACACTAGCAAGGCCTTGCCTTCTGTTCCCAGGGCTGGGACGCACAAGCTGATAAGAGGAAGCTGTGGGCTGCATGTGCTCTCAGGTATCAGAATCCTAACTAGCATTCAAATCCTAACTTCTTTTGGTTGGTTGGTTGGTTTGGAAGTTTTTTCTCTGAATTTTGGTATTTTTCTTGGGGTGGAACGACAGTGGTATTTTCTTGGGATTAAGTGGTTTGTGGTTTTGTTTGTTTGTTTTTCTGAAAGGGAGTGTGTGCTAATTCCCATCAGTATATTGATAAAGGAAACTATCATCTATGAATTTTAAACATCAGTGTTGTTTGCAGACAAAGCATGTGGAAGTCTCCACTGCTTTGCTTTCCATTCTGCTTTTTAAAAAAAATTACTTTTAAAGTAGATTTTCTGTCTGTGTTTGAGAGTTTCCTCTGTACATTCTTAGAAGCAGACTGGCCCTCAGAGGAGAGGCTTTGTGACCACACTAGGGTCTCTCTCCTCTCCCCTCTCTTCTCTCTCACACTCTTCTTTCCTGACTCGGCACCCAACTACCACTAGATGGATGCAGCTCTACCAGAAACAGAATTTTTTTCCTCCATACTGAGTTTTACACTGAAGTCCCTTGGTTCTTTGTCTGGAGGCCACACCTTGATGACAGCAAAATATCTCATAACAGTTTTTCTAAAGACATCTTCCAGCCACATTTAATTCCCTTCATGGAGCAGACTTTAAGGAAATGAGTGTTACTGTTGAGAACATAACAAGATGCTCCTTTTGAAGTCCCGCAGTAAGGAAAATGCTACCAACCACAGACATCCATGTGAGAAATATGAAAGACATAGTGCTGTGGTCTTGGACACAAAACTTTTGTTAGGATTTGAATCCTGATCCATTATGTGCTAATGGCATATTTCATCTTCATTTTAAAACAAAACTACATTCCTAAGAAAGGAAATTCAGAGAGCAAATGCGATCCTAGGTATGTCACAAATCTAATACACAGTTTTTCGTTCCTCTATTTTATAACTAGAAGACATTTTAAAAGAGATAGTTCAAGAAATACCTGTGTTTAGAAGATTTTGCTGATACTTTCATGCACACTCAATGTGAAGCCTAAATCTTGATGTTAAACTGTTTGTAGGAACTAACTGCAAGTTCACATGATGTTTGGTTTGAATTTATAAATAATCACTATGATGAAGGCTATCTGTCCAACCCATAGCAGCTATAAAAGTAGCAGAAACAGACATGGGAGAAACACTTCTGAAATCCCTGCACTGATATTTGGTGTCTACAGTTGCAAAACTTGGATAATTTGCCTGTTTAAACTTGCCTCGGCATTTTTGCCTAGCAGTCAAATATGCTAAGGAAGAGACAAAGACAAATAAACAAAACCAGGAGACTTTCCGTTTAAACATTTTTTGGGTAAATTCTTTTCTACCAAGGTGGAAGGAGGAAGGCAGCTTTAAAATCTAGAATACTTTCCTTATTTAAAAATAAGTAATAAGTTGGTATTTAACAAGCTTTATTCACAGGCACTTTTCTGAAGCCATAGGGCCAAACTATGGTACAATTTATATGGGAAGGGCACTTCATACATCAGACCAGCTAACCTGCCATGGGCTGCAGTGTTAGGAATGTGCATCAGTAGCAACACTGACTTTCAACTTTGAAATGAAATTTTTCTACTAAATCTTTCTATTAAACACCAGTGATTTTGGATCCCAACTGCAATAATAGTTGTGATCCCCATCAGATACTTCCACTCCAAAACCAGTGACACCTAAAAATAAGCAGCTCTTCACAACTGCTAAATTATGAGGGCTTAGATTTTCTTTGTATAACTGGCTTGCAGATATATGATAACTACATGGCTAGTATACACTTACAGATCCCGAGACTGCATCAGCAGATCAGCTAATTGTGTTAATTAGCTATTTGCATGCACAATTACCTGATTTGTACAAGCAGTCAAGGTGATCATACATGTAAATTAGGCATGAATTTGCACAATTTACTCATCTGAAAATCTGATATTCCACTTATTTTTAAGCACCAAAGATCCAGAGCTACAGATGAGGCTGGCAAGTTACTGCTTTTATGCTTGATACATTTCCTAAATTTTATTCTCCTTTTGCATTGCTTTTGTACATCTCTGTGGGCAAGCACCCCTGCATGCATCAGCACACAACCATGCATAAAGAAATGGAAACATCATCATCAAAAAGTCACACAAAGACAGTGACCTGCGTCCCCACACAGACAGAAATTTACTTCTTGCCTCCTAAAGGTATTATTTTCCCCCTGTTATCTCTTCAGTTCTGGGAACTGCTGAGCTTAACAAAGCAAACTTGATTTTAGTTATCACAACAAGCTCAGGAAGCAAGGAGCAGAAACCCAAACAACTCCAGTGCAAATACTCAGCCTGAAGCCCTGAAGGCTGCTTAACATTTAAAGCCCCACTGCTGCCATGCTGACTTGCTGGTTAGGGGGTTTCAAACACAAATGGGTCATCTACATTTAATGTGAAGTTGTACCATAGCTTGTCAAACAAATGGATGTTTATGCCATCATGGGCTGTTCAGGGATTCCAGAGTGGAGCACATAGCTATTATAAAAAGCAAATTCTCTGAAAACTGCACACCTATCTCTTCCCCTCCTGAGGTAACATCTTTAGTTGAAGAGGGATTTGGGATAGTACAATATGGAGAGCAAAACCCAAGAATGGATTAGTGCAATGCAATCTCAAATACAAGTACATCTCTGCCTGCTTGAAGTGTCAAGGTAATAAAAAATTTTCAGTTCACCAGGGACAAAAACCACCACTGGTTTAGCCATGAAGAAACAAACCCTATAAGCTGTTAGGGCAAATATGTACACATTCATACAAAAAAACCCCAACGAACCCCAAACCAACCAAAAAAGAAACCCAAACACTTGTTACAACATAGTTAAGCAGAAGGTTAAAAACAGGTCTCCAATCTTAAGTGCTGTGCATCTCAGCATCACAGTTTCATTGGCTGTGGTTATTCACAGGACTTCCTCAGGGAGCAACAATACTCATGGTTAGAGGTGATAAAGTAATCCAAATGCCTAGACATTATAAATAGAGAGAGGTTCAAACTCTAATTCTGTCCCTCAGCACATATTAGCAGAATGATTGTTGCACTATTGCCTAAAGCATCTTCACTTCTTAACTGGAGACACTCCATAGTCTAGACAAACTCTGCTTTAGATGTGCAGCTCCTTCCATCTCTCACCTTCCATCCTCTCCTCACAAGTAGTAACTAAAACTAAAGGCCTTGGGGCAGACCTGTTAATGGCTTTGTCTACAAGACTGACATAGCAACACAACTGTCAGATTTAAAAGACAAATTACTTTTTTTTCCTCCCCCCCTCACCCCTGCCAGTACAGTGTGCGGTGCAAGTGTGTTTAAAAGAGTAGGGAGCTCTGGAAGAACATGAGGGTCTCATTGAACCATTTCTGAGGCAGCTGCTGATGGCTAACAGGGCAGGACAAGTGCTTGCAATGTTGCACCACAATGCCCTGATCCACCACCACTGGAAAGGACTCCCAAGTCCTTCTCCAGTATCTAAATATTAATGCAACCCAATGGCTTTAAGGATGATATGGCTAAAGACTGAGTTACAACCACTTTCTTCTGTATCTTTGCAATAAATGAGAGCATTTTTCTTTTCTTACACTAAACAAAAGGAGACATGCTGAATGTTCATTTACTGAAAAGTTCCAGGTAATATAAATACACTCAAAATAGGAGTCAAGTTGCAATTCCACTATGAAATATAAGTCAACCCCTTTGAGACCTGGGGAACAGAGGATACCCAGACCTAGCTCAGCCAAACACTCCTCCCTGGCATTCCTTCCCAAGCACATGTGTTCGAATGTGTTTATCTGGGAAGGCTCAGGTCATTCCTGCGCTGTAGGAGCATCTCCTGCAGCTGGAACATCCAAAGCAGGTAGCACTCCATGTTGTAAAGTGCTCATGCAGCAGGACTGAGAAAGAGGCATTTCCTGGACACCGGCTGTTCCCAACTACAGGAAAATGAAAATACAGCATCTCCGCACCTGTTCACCTGATGGTGAAGGAAGGAAAAGCCATTACCGAGTGACAGGAGACGAAAAACCAAAATCCACTTCAGCAACTCATCCCAGCACTGGTGATTAATCTCACACTCCCACAGCCTGATGCACATTAACCAGATAATTAATAATTTCTTTAGGGACTCCAGCTCGGCAACTGTTTTATCAACCTGCACAGCATTAGGAGAGAGATGCTGCATTTGTGATCAAACTGCTGGAACTACCAAAATGTTCTGCAGGAACAGTAAAAGCTTCAGAGCAATGTGTGGGCCAAGTTTTACAAGTAACTGTAACATATGTGCAGAAATCAAGGCTGCTCCTTTATCAGTGCAATCACCAGACTCAAAAATCTGAGGAAGATCAGCATAGTAAGAATAATGAACAGCAATGCCTAACTCCATCCAATCCCCATCTTTCTCCAGCAGAAGGGATTCTGAGTATTATTTTAAACACATTTTGCTTGATGCAGTAAAAAAGTATGTCCAATCATACACTTTTATTATCATTGGTAAGAATAACAAATCAGATTCATTTACCTTACCACAAAAAAGGTTAAACAAAAAAAACCAAACCAACAACCACCACCCTATATGTCATGACACGTGTGAATTCTGCAAGCCAAAGGCTTTCAAGCAATTCAGTGAGGAGGACGGCCACATTTAGCACAGCTCTTGCTAACAACTTTTTACCACCCTCTGTGCACTCATCCTCCACGTTCAAGGACAGTCACACAGGATCTGAAACACAATACCAAAGTGCTGGCACCACATTATCTCCCCCAGCACTTAAAAATGGACTGCTGAGAAAAATCATGGTAAGTATTCTTTCCGATATTAAACTCTCCAGTGTGTTAGATATATGTCAGTATCAAGTGATTAAGAATGACTGATAATTAATAAATCACACCCACAGAGAGTGACTGGGTTTTATTTCTTTCAGTCTCTGAAAAGAAGAGCTAGATTCACAGTTCTGCCTAAGTAATTTTATCTTTCCAAATTAACCATCCTGTGCAACTCCTGCTAGCAAGGAGATGTTCCTTTTTTTTTCAATGGGCTTCAAAATAGTAAGTTATTTGGGCTACTTTTCTAATAATAGTTTATTGTTATCGTTACTGTGCAGGTAAGGAAACAGAGACCGATCACATGTGAGTGTCTCAAAGCTTCCCCACCACAGAGCAGATTCTTAAAGCTTGAACATGTCCTTTCATCACACAACTACTCTTCTACCTGAAAGAAAGCTGCAGCTTTTGGCTACAGCTCTCAGCAGAGTATCTGCCTTCTAAATGATATCCTGCTCTTCAGACTCAGCTCCTGGAAATGGGCCTGTGCAGAGCTTTAGTGACAGCCATGCACATCTGCAAAACTGACCAGGTATTGCTACGTGTATACACCAAAGTCTGTTCTAAGACTGGATTAGTAATGGAGAATGCTTTCTTTTAGTCCATACTATAGCTTGATTTGCATTTCCTTTCACATAACTAAATGAGGTAACACACCAATTTTTTAATCATCTACTTTAGTGTTTATACAACTCTGCTCACCATATTATTTGAGCCCCTTCATTTTCATAGTGTCAGTTACCATTATTCCATTAAATTAAATCCTTTTACAAGCATCTTTCTATAAACATGCACTAGAGATAACATAGCCACATGGTGAGGATTCACAGACTACAGTAAGCAGATTACACCTGTCTTGATTTTCGATGTAGCTGTCGGCAGAGTATATTCTCCCATCAAACTGCACGCAAATCTCCTCATTAAAGCTACAGGGGAGAATAATTACTGAACAGTACATTGCCGTTTACCAATTGGTCTTGCATACATAATGGTCTATCAAAGAAAAATTGTGTCCTCCAACAGCTGGGAAAATCTTTAAATTGTTATTAGTATTATTGTAAAATTCCCAATGTTTTAAACTATCCAACAACTTGCATCCTGCATGCAAAGCAGACAGATAGAGGTGATCATGTCCAAAAAGGTCTTTGACTCCCATAAACACAATTACTTTTCCCTTTCCAAACACTCCATTCCCCAACCTTCTGTTCCACAGTAAAATCCCCTCCTCCTGAGAAATTATGCTGATTGCAGAATAAGCCTTGAAAGCAAATGGGTGGTTTTCTGGATCTCTTAAGCCCTGGTGCTGAACGCTAAGCATCACATTCCCCCACATCCTCACACCTTGATGGGGAAACAGGGAGTTTGCCAGATCCCCACCAACCTTCTCTCACCAGCAAGGGCAGAAGTGTGGTCTCAGTGGCAGCCAGATCTCCAGCCACATCTGAGGTTTCCTTCCAGCCCCCAGCACCACCAGCAGGTCTCCTTGCTTGGCAGCTGGC
The DNA here is from genome assembly GCA_013399455.1 of Anthoscopus minutus. Classification (NCBI taxonomy): domain Eukaryota; kingdom Metazoa; phylum Chordata; class Aves; order Passeriformes; family Paridae; genus Anthoscopus; species Anthoscopus minutus. The sequence goes on along the minus strand of VWYI01049047.1, from coordinate 44,143 downwards.
TGAGGAGGTGCTGCCTGTCCCAGATAAAGGATGCTGGAGAGGTTGCAAAAATCTGCAGATGGAAGCAACCTCCTGGTGGCTTTTGTCCCTTGCTTTTCACACTCCAGGGCTGAAGCATCCAGAATATACTGAACTGCTAGTTCTGTGGAGCATCAAGAAGACTGATTTTTCACCCATCCTGATAGTTAAAACACCTGACCTGTGTTTGTGTTAATGGATAAAAGGCAACACCATTTTTGGATACTATTTGCATTCCAAGATCCCAACTGTTAGGACCGTCAGCAACCAAACCCATTGCTCTTCAGGCACTGCTTCTGAATACTGGCTCTAACTCATCACACAACAGAAGAGGAAAAAGCCCAGACATGGGAAGAGCCAAATTCTTCACATGCAAAAGTCAAGTTAGCTTTGCTAGCTTTCCTTGCGAGCCCAGAAACAAACCATTCTGAGCACAGATTTGCGGCCCAGCAGGATGTCCTGACATGCTCTCCTACTCTGCTAAACTGGGAACTAAGAGCTGAAGACTTCAGCAACAAGAGAACATGCTGCTGGACCGGTCCCACATATTCTGATTCTCCCAGATTTTTACACAAAGACTGTAAAAGGGACCTTTCTGTACAAGCAGCCCAACAGCCACGTTTTCCCAGCTCTGAGGGACAGTGACACAAGCCACTGCAGCAGGCAGAGGGACACTCACCATGTAAACGCATCTGTTTGCAACATTAAAACCACCGGAGAACAAAATCACTCTCTGAAACAGCTCTCAGTACCAGCACTGCAAAGTACTTGCTGCTGAAGTATTTGCTGCTGCACTTTACCCAGCTGCACCTCTCAGATGAGCTGGCACGCTCCAGGCTTGCTTCCAGTCTCTCTCAGCTCGTTACCCCTAACAGGGACATGCCGACAACAGAAGCCAAGCGGAAAACCAAATGGAGCAGAGCCTGCTCCGGCCAGCAGGCAGCCCACTGTTGCTCCTACGAGCTTGGAAATCTTCAGGTTTCTCTTGGAGAACTCCTCATTTGCAAGGTTGCACCTCATGCTCTAGGGTGGAGTCAGCTACAGACTTAGTGAGATCACCCAGCCTGACCTCCTGTGCAAACACTGCCCAGTAACCTTCACCCATTTAACTGCTTTCAACCCAGCAACTCCAGCATTTTTTCTAATTAGCAAGTCTGGGTAGAAACAATTCCTGGACATCTAAATCACTGCTTACTTTCTACAGGAAAAAAAAAAAAAAAAGTACTGCTACAAACCCCACAAATTTTGCAAACTTTTTCCCAGGGTCCCAGCAGGAGCAGAAACCACCCTGTGGCCACCACCAAGAAGGGTGTCCCACCCCAGGAACTGGGCAGCAAAGCCCAGCAGTGACAACACATGGACCAAAGGGTATTTTGTTCTGGCCTTTTCTCTGCAAAGAGGAGCCCAGTAAGACCTACTAGGGCTTAGATCTTATTCCAGCTCTCCCTCACAGAGCAGTCTCACCTCACAGTAGTGTGAGGAGTGTAGCAGGGTGACAGAAGTCAAAAGTAGCTTTGCCATCAATTGCCACAGCAGCAAAGTTTAGCCCTTTGGGAAATTTTTCCTTCACTAGTTCTAGACCAAAACATTAATCAAGAAAAGCACATTAGCTATTATAGCTTGTATTAAAAATATAAATACCTCATAAAAACTGTTTAATAAAAGCTTTTTAAGTTTTAGAGGTCTTTTGAAAGCTTTTTCTTCCACTGCTGTCCCCTGATGCTACTGACTATGCATATTCAAATCCTCCATTCAAAGGTACTCTGCACTAAAACAATCCTTTATTAATTGCCAGAATACATATCCCATGACTTTTTGGAAGAATTGAGTGTCTAATGTGTCCTTACAAAAGATCATAATTCCATTTTCCTGTTCTTAGCAGAAAAACAGGCCAGCCTGGCAAGTGGAAATAAAACAGGTATAAGACTTCTACTGAATAAGACATAATATACATGATCAGCTGAAAATTGCCAAATTAGGAAACTGGCTTTCTTGGATGGAGTGGGAAGGGTAAATCATATCCACCCTAGACAAAGGCACTGAAGGGAAAGGGGAAAAAAAAAAGTATCAACTGAGTGGAGAAATCTGTCACAGTTATTTCAGTAGATCAGGACTCTGACTATATATCAGAGAAGAGAAGCCCTGATCAAGTCACATGCCCTTTACTACAGAAGATAAGATCAAAAGGTTTCAAAGGAAACTGATTGTGACAGTTTCTTCATTTGTATGCAATGTGACATACCAGATCCAAACTGTTGGCTACTTTTTGAACTATTTGTCAGGGGAGAGAAATTATTATTTTCTTTTATATTTTACTTTCAAGAACTCTTAGTCATTTGGGGGTTCGCCCCCCTGCTCTGTGTCCCACCATCTTCTGTTTTATTTTTCAGCCAGGATTCAAATGTTCACCTTTGATGTAATATTTTTGCTGCACATCAGAATAGCTTATGCCAAGCTTCAGAAGGACAATTAAATACAGAGAATGAAAAGGATGACATCACTTCAAACATGAACTTCTAATAAAATTATTCTAAAGAAATGTCCCTGCTGATGATTATTTTCTTTTCCCTGTATCTTCTATTTTACTCTTTCCATGTGTTTGCAACAATTCAAATTATTGCCAGGCTAGCAGCTGTAGTTGACTCGAAGCCATCAGCTTACATACAAGCAGAAGTATTTCTCCCTGCTTCTGACAAGAAAAGTGGTAAATATAACACAAAAAATAACTGTGTGAGATCACAAGTTGTCTGTATAACCAATAGGCTGTAAACCAGTTATATTCACATGGCAAATAAGTAAATGGGGGACTTGTGACTAGCTCAGCTTCTCCAGGGCCCAGACCTGATGGGTTTCAGCCCAGCATTCCCTGATGATGTGCAAAATCTGCAGCTGCTCATTATATGTTAGTAAACTTGGTCTAAAATCGTGCCCTTCTTTCCAAAAAAAGGTACCAAACACCTTGTCAAAGTTCACCTGTGACACTCAGTACTCCTGAGCCAGTGATATATGTAAGGTAATAATATTCTCTCCAAAGTCTTGTGAAACATTCAGAAACTGCAGTAGCTGCAGCCACGTAAGTATCTGAGACAGCCAGACACGAAAAAATACATTGCAGTCTCCTGGGTGAAGGAGAAGGTACTCAAACCACAGAAAAGCAATACAACATTCACTTCTAGCTCTGGTACAGCCCAGTAGATCAAATTTTAAAGTTGTAGCATTTGGTTTTAAATGTGACAAACATTTTAAATGTTTCAAGCTCTTATATAAATCCTTGAGAATCCTGGAGTCATGCTAATAAAGGATGTTGAATTTAAGGGCTCAAGTCTAAGCCCCTTTAAACACAGCAGGGGAAAGAAATAGCTCTTCCGACAATATTTTTCTCTGTCAGGCCAAATATTTTTGAAGCGAGTTGTTTGGAATACATAGCTTACATGTACAAGTCTATTGAGAGTTTACACAGATATTTATAGAGAAATTACTGCAGCACACAGATTTAGAGTCACTTAGAAAGTCTTAAAAAGCATATGACAATACCTTTGGTGCAATAAAGCTGCTGTCAAAAACTCCTGTCAGTGAAGTTTTTTCCCAAACCATCACCTGCTCTCTGTCCATGCAGCCCAGACCTTCCTCGGGGCTGTTGTCACATCCCTTGTAGAACCGCGAGCTGCACCTTCCCCACCAGGTTCCCAGCTCTTCAGCCAGCCCTCAGGGCTCCTGCTCCAGCCCTGCTTCCCCAGAGCTGCAGCTGCAGTCCATCTGCATCTCCTCCTCTGACACAGACCAGAGCAAACATGCCCACAATTTCCCTTGCTACTGTACCAAAGGCTTGTGATTCATCCTGCTTACATTCTTGAAACAACATTAATCACAGAATCCAAAATCCACATGAAGATGTCGCCCTGGTGGAACCCAGCACTCACCTCTCCCACCTGTGCCGATCTGAAGACCAGGGAATACCTTACCAAGTGTTTTTTCCTCCCTCCCCGTGGATAAATCCTAGCTCTGAATTTCAAAAGCCGCCATTAACACACAAAAAGCTGGAATAAATCCCTCTCCTGGACATGCAAACACGCTCAGCTTCATGTGACTTGCAGCAGGCCTGAAGAGCTCGCACCCTGCCCCACACATCACTACCTGGTTGTGCAATGAGACCATGTTTGATAGGCACAGCCCTGCAGCACGCAGCCCTGGTTGCAAAACAGCCTAGAACTGACATTCTAACCCACATTACCTGCAAGGTGCCTGCCAAGGGCAAACCTGATACACACCAAACCAATAAGAGAGTAAACCTTTAGGAGAAATAGAAATTGAAAATGCAAACTCAGACTGGGCATCACAGACTGGTATGGATTTGAAATTACTGACACATTCATAGGGGATATGAAACCTAAAGAACAAGGTAAAGCAACCTCATATGCATAAGAAATACGTGTATGTATACACACAGATATGGCATGCAGCAGTCTCACCACCAAACTTTAACAGCGAAGCTATTCTTCCTCAGCTCTCTCAGCAGAGAGGAGCATGGCGAGAAATCAGCTTTTCTAGGGGTGTTCAAGAGTTAAAGCCTGGAGAAGGTGGCCCCCTGAAGTGGCTACTGACCTGCATTAGGAGTCTGACAGGTACAGGGAGCTCTTCTCACACTCTCAGCAGGTGGCCCAGCCTTGAGCAGACTGAAGTGGATGCTGGTTCACCTGAGTACACAGGGCTGTGAGTAACAAAAATTCATCTGCTTGCTGAAATAGTCCCTGCTACAGAACAACACCTTCCAGAGGCAGACAGGCTTTCAGTTATCATTAGCTGAGTCAGCCATTCAGGGTCAACTGCAACCAGGTATGAATCAGCACCATCAGGCTTTTAATGCAGGTGTTAAAACCCAGGTAAAACTCATCACCTCCTTCCCCAGGTGCTAAGCAAACCACCATTTTACCCCTGTGCTGCTGGATGGGCTTGTGGCTTCTTCCAAAGATGTCATGAAAATGATGACTGCAACTGGGAAGGACTGGATACACCTTTCCCCATGGGAAGAAGGGCATAGCTCACTTTGTATGTTCCAGCAAGGCCAGTGGGTTTTCTCCCTCATGTAGGTGTTGTGTGTTTGTTCCATGCCCAGGAGATGGAACAATTAAGATGTGCTCAATACCCTTCTGCTGCCCACTCAGTGTAACACCTTAGTCATCAAATCATTCTATTGTGCTGCTCAATACTTTCTATAACAGTAGGAATATGAGAGTATGTCCAAAGATAGCAAAGAAGACACAAGGTAATTATTTTTAAGCTTGCTAATCACAATCAATAGTTTCTTAGCAAAAACTGATGAGCTGGAGTTGGCTCCTATTTTTAACCAATAAGATATGCAGTCAAGACTTGAATTACACCATCGGGCAAGTCTCCAAACTCTTAATGACTGCCAGCCAAGAGAAGGATGGGTCCTTGGTGGCTCTTATCCCTTCCTGAGCACAGTATCAAAGAATTTTTTCTGTAGACTGTAAAGCCAGAAGTGGGTTGTAACTGCTGCATGACTTCACCAAAAACACCACATAAGAATTTAGCTACATACATCAAAAAGGAGTTATACAATTCTTAAAAAGCCTGAGGATGTTTACTTGAAGAGTTTGAAGTTTTGTAGCTGTCATATAAAAGATAAACTCCTCGTAGAACTGTGCCATGTGCCTTCCAGGGGTGTACAATTAGGAACAGATGAATACAAGTTGAAGACTCATTAGAAAGCTCACGCCCTTTCCCTATTTCAGCAGGATTTTCCTTAAAGTAATATTTCTAATGTTTTGCTATCCCTTGACTTTTTTCTTCATTTCCAAAGCCCTAAATTTCTTTGTTGCTTTTGGGAAATTCCTCACTTCTCTGCCACTCTCAGGAAGGTGTTATCCCCCCTACAAAAGAACTTAAAATCATTCCCAACATTCAACCCTGCAGCAATAACTCCCTCTTGGAAGAAGGAACATGTTTTTGTTTGTTTTGTTTCTTCTCTCCACTGATTAAAAGCAACAATGAGTCCAAAGGAATTGTACAGTATCATCAAGTGTAATTGTTGCCTCTCACAACAAATGTGAAGGGGATCAGGAAACACACCCACCCCTTGATTACTGGGAAAATATCAGAGATAAAGGATGTCAGCAGGGGCAAGTAATTCTGTTCATCAGTTTACACAGACAAAGGTAAGAGGGACCAGCACCAGCCCTCCGCTCATTAACTGGATGGAATTACAGCAGTTTGGAGGTTGCAGAATTACAAAAGAAATTAACACTCCCTTCATTTTCCTGTCATAATCCCTCTAGTTTAAGATATTTTCAACTTTGGTTCTGGTGTCTGCTGCTGGATGAAAATGGCTGAATGCCTCCATGAGGTGCGCAGGTGGGTCGGCACCTCTCAAAGAGGGACAGCAGCCCAGTGGTACAGGGAACTTGGCTTGGCCATGTTATAATGTATGATGGTGTAATGCTATAAAATGACCAATGCTCTCTGTGCTAGAAAGAGTGACACTGCTATCTGTACTCAATGGAGGTTTTTGAAACCTCCCCCCAAACATTATATGCAATGTCAATGTTTATTAAAGATAACTAATGCCCTAACACTTTATTTACTTCTGTTTATTGCTATTTTAGAAAGAGTCACCAGAGAGTAGCTATGCTTCTGGTCCAACAGGGTTCTTTAATCACTGTTAGTAGGTAAAATCATGTGTGACAACTAATCCAAAAAGCAGATTATATTTATTTTGGCTACAGTGGCTTGCAATTCGTTAAAATCAACAAAGCCTTTTCATTAGCCCCCTGCTGATGTCCTAAAACCAGATATTTCTAGGGTCTCAAAGCACAGAGCTACACGTGTGCAGTAGAGCTGGGACTGACAGACTTGCCGTTGCCATACTTACCGTAAAATCGTATTAAAAACAACAGCAAACTTGTTATTTTCTTTCATAAGAGGGCTTAATTTATGATCTCAGATTCCAAAATGAAAATCTTAGAGGCAGGACTTCTTAAATTTCAAGAAGTACAAGTGAATCAACAATAAAATCATCAGTGAATTATTTGCTCAGAGTAGTGTGTTGTAAAAAAATGCTGTCATGACACTGTAAGGACTGAGATTACAGATTTAGCAAGTCTAAATATTAGGCTACATGCTTGCTGAGCCCCCTGCACCCTGGAATGACATTTGAATAACCAAATTTCTAGTTAACAGTGTAATCTTGCAACTCATTCTCTGTGATATAATGATCTCTGGCCATGATCTCCTGATGACACTGCCTCAGAAGTGTGATCACGAAAACATATGCTCAGAATCACAAAAGATCAGAATAGATCCACACAAAAGTTACAGGTTTCCATCTCTTCTCCAACCTCACTACTCTTCAAACACTGCCAGGAAGTTCACAAACCCAGAAGCAGCCTTACCATAACCACCAAGGGCCACCATTCAAACAAAATAGGAAATTAGCCCATTAGAAGGTCACATGATTTATACACATACACATACACATACACATACACATACACATACACATACACATACACATACACATACACATATACACATACACATACACATACACATACACATATACATATACATGAAGACACAGATTTATATCAATGAAGTTTTTCCTCTCTTGTTATGAATTTCCTGAGTGACATACACACTTTTGGTCACTATTCTTACACCCCTCTTTGGATAAGTGACTTAAACAACACCCTTGCCACTGTGAAAAAAGCCACTCCTGACTTGCATCCTACCTACAGACATATTTATTTCCCACAGCTGGATGTAGATGTGGATCTGCTTTGCAAATTTTTATGTGTACTGTTGAAGTGGAGCTCCTTGTTTGTCCCCCTAAGCACAATCTTGAACATTGTCAAGGCTGATTATTAGACATCACTTCACAACAGCCCTTTCCACATCTGCAGGTCTCCAGTGGTTTAGAGGGAAGCCAAGAGCAGTGCTTTAGTGAGAGACCCATTCCTAAACACCCAAACCAGCATGGTGCCAGGCTGCCCCTGAGACAGGAGGGTCACTTCATCTCCCTCTGTGCCACTGTCTTCCAGCTGGCTGCAGCCTCTCCAAGTTCACACACTGAACACAGCAAGCTGGCCGCTAAAGCAGAGAATAAAATCCAGACTGGAAGGACAACTGAGATACAAAGCTTTTCTCCAGTGGCTAATCAGAGTTCTGTCTACAGGGAAAACAGAGCCCCATCTGATATACAACTTACTGTTTGGCTTTCCATAATTAAAACTATTGTTGCCATGGCAATACAAAGGCTGGTGAAAATACACGCATGGCTCATGTCATGCCTCTTTGGTGATACAATTTGTTGTCCCAGTCTGGCTTGTGCCAGGATGGAACAAAACGTGACTCGGAAATAGTTGACTTGATGAGGTTTGTTATTTAGGAATCAGATGTTGTGCGAGCTATGAGACCACTTTCTCAGGCTCCCTAACATGACCACTAATCCTGTAAAAGTCAATAGCAGTTTTAAAGATAATTTCAAAGAGAAGAGTTCTGATCCTACACTACTAAATTTTCCAAAGCAGTACAAGGGAAGAATTTTTTTTTAAAAAGTATAGGGAATGATAAAGAATGAATCAGAAGGATTAATATACATATTATTAAAAGTGGATACAAATTTAATATGCAAAACTCTGATTATAGGTTCAATACTACAAACACCCATGGTTTGGGTAGTATTTGTTTATTCATTTGAAACTGTGATCTCCACTGAGCCTGTTATAATGAAGCAGAACTTACAGGTCACCCAATGACCTCTGAACAGCAGCAATTAATCTGCTATTGAGGAAATATCATCAAACATAACTCTTTCTGTGGATACACACCTCTATAGGCATAACCCACACAGACAGACACACTAACCGTTTTTTTTATCAGATGGGACAAAAATTTTAGTTTTGTGACTGGCAATCCAGTCATTTCTTATGTGGAAATCTCTAATAGGACTCCTGAGATGCACAAGAGTTTTACTCATGTGGAAAACTTACAGGTGCCACTGTGACTTTTAAGCAGTTCTATGGGAATATCTGCTACAACAAAAAGGTGAGTTGCAGAGACTTAAGTAAAAATCCCATTGATGCCAATGTCTAATGACAACAGAGTTTGGCTTCTTTCTGGAATGGAAAGCTTCACTTTTGGCCCAAGCACAAACCAAGAAAGATGGCTGTGGGCTGGAAGGTGGACCAGGGAGGGGTGAGATCCAGGATAGCCACCTAAGCAAGGAGGCAGGCACTTCTTATATCACCTGGATTACTATGGCTCTTGTATTTCTGCAAGGCAAAATACTTTGTATTGTACAAATCCCAGTAGGAAGTTTGTGTGCAAATGCTTCAGCTGCCATGTGGCCCCTGTAAGATCAGTTAAAGGTGAGTGAATTGATCATGGAAGACCTCTGGGACGATCAGGGTTAAGCAGCAAGACATAGTAAGGAGCGTAGAACAAGGAAGTTCAGCAATGGCATCTAAGGAGAGGGTCTGGGAACACCACAGAATTGACACCATGTGGACACTCTCTTCTCAGAGAGCAGCAAAAGAAATCTAGGCAGCTCCCTGAGGAACAGATCCAGCACCAAAGTCCAAACAGGATGGCCCAGGGGATGCCTTAAAGACAGAGGGTGACCAGAGTTATGATGGTGTAGGTGCAACAGCAATACAAAAATTCAGTAAAACAAAAAGGCATCACAGCAGTTGGACACATCATTTTATATGGATAGAGCTCAGATACTCTGGTTATTAGCACATTATAAAATTCTGTTAAAAAAAACATGAAAAAGAATGGGAGGAAAAACTAATGGGCCAGAAGAACAATAAACTGGCAGATGGGAGGTCCCAGCTCAAGAAGAATTTGAAGGAATGGAGCAATGTATTCTTGGAAGAGGAAGGGTACATCAGGTAGCTGACATATTGAGTTTCCAGGAAAGAGGGGAAGAGTATTAATGACAGTGCAGCTGACGGTTTCAGCAGCTACCAACGAAATGATTTGCCCTTCTTTTTCAGCTGAAGAGGTGACAGTGTGGATATGGCAGCTGATTTACATACATCATCATAACTTCCATAGGAATATCAGATTTCTTTATATGGACTTGTAGTACCAGCTTTGCAGGTCAGTGTCAATGTCTAACAGAGCCACTGGAGACAAAGGGGAAGACTCAGAGAGGCACTGAGGTGCCTGAAACAGGGCTTAACCTGAATTTAATTGCATAATTAAAAAAAGATTCCAAAATCCCCTGCTTCAGTAACTGTAAATGCATCAGGGCTAACATTTATGACCACAAAGACCACTGGAAATCAATTCCTGCTACCCTGGCAGCCGTGTGCCTATCATCTCTCTAAGCTCACTCCGTGATGATCCAGATCGAGGTCTCTCCACACTGCCTGTGCCGTGAAGGGGCCCGGTCCCAAAGGCGAGCTGGGGCTCCTCTCATCACACACCAAGAGCGCCCTCTTTCCTCAGCCCTGCTTTCTGCCAGTGCCCCTCCAGTAGGAAATAACCCAAGTTCTGCCATAACAGCACACTGGCTTTTGTGCGAGGCATCTGTCATGAACCAGCCAGCCGACTGCACAGGCACCATCTCTGCCTTGGTTCAGCCCACAGCAAAAAGGCTTGGTATTTTTTTAGGGATTATCACACACTAAACAGAAGTACATTAGGTGACCAAAGGGATAACTGAATATTGCCCCAGAGTTTCATTTCAGTTTGGGGGATGTTAGCACACCAATCACAAAACTGTTTGGCAGTCTGGGCCCTGACTGTATGGCAACACTTGCTCAGCATGAGGAACAAGGAACAGGCACCAAGAAAGCTCCAGAACAGCAGTTTCCAACCTTAGGCAAGTTTAGTAATATATCAAGGCTTTAGAACATATAAAACAATTAAGAGACCAGCATGGTGTTTGATATTCTTTCCAGTCTGACTTTAATATTGTCCCACCATTTGCAGATGTCCCGTCTATTTATGACATCCTTTATGGTATGTAGATTTTGTTACAACAAAAATTCAGGTTGTGGATTTTTGCCAGTGGCAAGCTGACGTTGCTCAGAGCAGCATTAAAAAGCTATCATGCTGTTAGATTAAGCAACCTATTTTCTCTACTAGCACAGACTGTACTTTAGTTTTGCCCTTACACCTACCAAATTGCTGTTTCTTGCAACATTTCCCTTTGAAGGTAGTTGCCAATCTCCAAACCAATGCTATTTTCACCAAATTAAAGAGAAGTTTGTAAAGGAGTACAATAAAAGCAGGTAAAAGCAAGAACCGGACTTCTTTGCAAGAGTCTTTTTCCATTTCAAAATAATACTAGAAAAAAAATAAAGCAGTAGGAAAAAAACCAGTGGGCTATATTTCTTCTCTGCTTTAAGCAGGACTCCCACCAGATGACTCACAAGATATTGCCACATAATATGTGTTAATATGAAACAGGTTTTATAGAATAAGTACCTATGGTATGTACCCTGTACATGCACCTGGTCCTAAACCTGCTGGCATAACAACTCCTAATGATTTAACACGTTTTCTCCCTTTGCTACTTTCTATTTTTTTAAGCTTCTTTTGAAAATCTCTCATCCCTCGCCTCTTCTTTGCCAACTGTCCAATTTGGGGCATTTTCATCTGTAGTTCTTCAAAGGGAATAGTCCATGATGGGGACAATGAGACCAGAAATGAGCAGGTGCAGTCAAATGCAGACACAGGCATTTCAGCTAGGGCACTTCCAGGACTTTAAATATAAATACTAAATAGGCTGGAGAAATAAAAAAAAACAAAACAACCCTACAAAAAAGAGACTAAACTACAAGAAACCAGTCACATCGATTAGCTGATTAGTTTGCCAGTGAGTGATTAGTCAGAAAGACTGGAATTAGTCAGTGAAGCCTTGTCTCCCATGAATACATTGTGGGGAGGACACCCTTTCCCACCCTCAGTGACAGATGATATCTGTTTTCTCCCTGGAGTTTGAATTTAAGAGCCACTGAAGCTCAGCAAGAGTATATTCTGGCTCAAATGAGCTGAAAATTGCATTCAATTTGAATTTCAAAACGAGAGGAGAAGAAGGAATGAGGGGAGAGGGAGGGAATGAGCTCAGCAGGACCCATCACACCAGGTCCCTCTTGCAGCAGGTCCAGCTGCACCCAGGCAGGCTGCGGAGCTGAAACGCAGGGCATGATGCAAAGGAAAGAGCATTGCTGGACAACAGCCCAGTTCCAGTTTAAAAATAAACGTTTTGCTGTCAGGATCAAAGCAAACTCTGCTTTTATGTATATTACAAGCTGTATGTTCAGAAGAAAAAGATTCTTCTGGTTACTTGAGGGGAGAGAGGCATTGGGAAGCTAGAGCTGACCAGAGGGAGGGGGCACCCAGCTTTCCCACTAGAAAATCCTCAATAATTCAGACTAATCTGAAAGTACTTGCCATCCCCTTGAACAGAGCATTTACACTGAATGTATGCACTGAATTTTCCTTAACATAAGGTTCATTTAAGGTTATATTTTTTAGTGTGGGGCAACATTTAATTTATGCCTTTGTGGGTGAAGGGATTATTTCTCCTTCCCTTTGTGCATTAAATTTACAGTTCTATCTGATGACACTGAAAGAAATGGAGTTATGCCTGCAACCCAAATATATCCTGTAATTTGATGGCATGATAGCTGTTGGTCTCTTTAATGCAACTGATAATGTCCAATATTCAATATAAAAATGATAACATACCAAACCAAGAGATTCTTCAGCAAATTTCTTACAGACTTCAGTGTGCAATTTGACCCAAGGGTCTGAAGTAGTAATAAAATAATTGCAATTAATCATGAGAAATAATTAATAACTTAAGGATTAAAATGTGTCCATTTATACATTCAGGATCAGCATTTTCTATGTACCCTTGAGAGGCTTTCAGCTTCCCTTCCTAAACAGAATGCTTGCAGTAGCGTTTAGAACTGGAGAGTTCAGCTATCAGAAACCGGCTACTAATTTGGCTCATGGTATTTGCTATATGGCATTATGTTCACAGATAGAAGGGTCCCTATTACACCAATAACCCACTCATATCCTCTGATGCAGCTGATATTTCAGAGCACAGTGTTTTTATCACCAGTTTTTCCTCTTCTAACTAAGTGGTTTTTTTCCATTGATAAATCAGTAAATTGCCAGCTTTACACATTTAGGTGATGTAAGTCAGAATCCAAACCCAAAAGAAAAAAAAAAACAAAAACGAAACATGAGGTCAGTTTTCCCGGCCATTGCATTACATAAAAGCTCCCAGGCAACAGAGTTAAGCACACACTATTAGATATACCTTGGTATGCTGTGCCTACAAAAAGGCTTAGATTTCCCTCTATGGCTAAAGACTGTATTAACACCCAAAGTGAGCTAGTGTGCTGGTTTTAAGCTTTTCCCATCACCAAAGTAATTCTTAACCTGTTCTTCTGGCAGATAAAGAGAGAATTTGAGCATCTCTAAATCCTGTTTGCAAACTCTGCACCACACAGATGTTTCCAAATACTGCAGGCACTCGGATAAAAATGTGTTGGCACTCACGACCACTTGAAAAGGACCTTACACTTCATTGTGTACCACACTGGTCAGAGGAACTACTCAAAGTGCAGGGCACTTTGTAGATATCCAAATCAGCAATTGTATGCCTCACTCTGGGAGGCATTTTGGGATATTGTTGTTTCAAGTTTCATTCTTGCATTGCCCTGATTGTAATGCCACAGAAATACTGATCTCCCAACTCTATGTTGCCCCCTTATATGCTCTCGTTTCCCTAAATACACATCCTAGAGGTTCATTTCTGGAGGCGAAGAGGACAAATACACGGACCTGTCTCCATCACTCCATTTCTCAAAGAAAGCTTTCTCGGAAAATCAGATTATCTGCCATGCTTACTTTACAATGCTTACTTTACTGAAGATGATATTCACTTTACAGGAGGGAGAACAATAAATATGCAAAATACATGGCATATTCTTGACAGAACAATCTTCATACTGGAGTTTCTAGATCTAACACTACTAATAAGAAACAATAAGAGTTTTTTTGCCCTGTGTTAGCATTGCATTAAGCAGTGCCATGGCTTCCAGACCGGAGCCAAGCCACGTCCAGTCCACTCTGGTCCATCTGCACCTACTCATGTGGACATGCCCCTGATGGTGCTCTGCTCCTCCAGCTGGAAAGGTCCTGCCTGATCCCACTATGGCTGTCGGCACTCAAACTGCTCCGTGGCCGTAGCACGGTTAATGGGCAGCAAGGAACGCCGGGTGAGCGTGGGTGACAAGCATGGCATCAGAGGAAATACTTGGCAATTTCTCCAAGGTATTGGACACTAGAGTAGTTTAGCTGAATGGCATGCATGCCCACGTAAGGCTGCAAGGTCAAGAAGACCTTATGTTATTTACTACGTGAGTGCTGGTTTCATGCACTAAAATATTGTATCAATATGCGACCTGTAGGAGGACTTGCCTGCTTGGAAAAAAAATAAAGCACCCTATTTTTTTTTCTATCAGTCCCTTTTATAGTTGAACATCACTTATTCAACACTGCATAATCAACATTTTGAAACATGGACATACCTTACAAAGAAACTCTAAAAGGGATAAAAATTTCACACAGAAACCACCTTCCAGAAACTTTTCTTCAGTCCTTTAACTCACTGCTATCAAAACTAGGGAGACATAAGTCATGTTGACTGCAAATCAGAGTATGGATGAAAAACGCACTCGATGTGAACTCTACCACTGTTTTGTCCTATGCAGTATTTACACCAAAAATGTTCTTACTCCAGCAATATTTGGTGTAAGAACATCCTGCCTCTCAAAGCCTCAACAAAAAAAGGAGAAAAATATTTCTGAGTTTTCTCATTGTTAATTTGGACCACATTGTTTTTTGAATAATTTAAAAGGTAAATTATAGAGGGTGCGTCCCTACAGATGACATCATAAAGCTTCAGCAAATCCATGCTGTCCAGGAAAATTACTTATTCCATGGAAACAACACTACTCTCAGAGGTGGCATGCCAAAGCCTGCAAACAACCAACACTATGGAAAACACTGACCCAGAGGTGCCCTGAGAAGGGTACATCCCACAGCCAAGAGGAGTAGAATACACACAAGTCTCCCCAGTGTCTCTTTTGGTACCAATTTATGCCTCAACCTGTTAAGGTCCATCCCTGGATGTTATGGCACAAGGTTGCTGATGATTTATTAAGAGCTCTCAGCTCCATCAGACCGTTTACAATTAACAGCTTCTCATTTTCTTAAATATAAATAAATATATAAATGAAATCAGAGCTGCTAAGTGCTGGGTGTACCCAAATGACATCATCGGCAACTGCCAGTCACCCAGGCTGCAAAAATAAATAAGGGGTGGGGGTAGGGGGAGCAGAGGGGGAGGCAGAGTATTTACTCAATCAGTACCTATTTTTGAATTTCCTTCAAGCTGGCTTGGACCAGGAGCCATCAATTATTTAAAAGAAGTAACATGATGCTTCCTTTGTTGAGGCAAATCTGCAAGCAGACCCCAAGAGAGAATAAAAAATGAATTAGGCAGAATTTATTAGTGCGCTTGAAGAAAACAGATTCAGCTATCAGAGCTGACTGTGCTTTTAAAAATAGCGTATTTCTGCCCATGAACAACAGTTTCTGTCTTTCTTCCTTACCCCAATAGATCCTCAATAATCTCACCTCTCCCCTCTCCTTACGCTTTATTTTTTCTTTTTCAAGAGGGCATAAAACTGAAAGAGGCATCAATCATTCCTTAAACTTCTTCCTTCTCTTCTGACTTGACTTGATGTATTGTCTTCATTTAAATTACAAATATACTAATCGAAAACACTGTTTACCAAGCAGCATATTAAATGAAAGATGCAAGAAATTGCATCACTCACATTTTAAAAATGACTTTAGACTCAGGGACACATAAAAACAATGAGACAGGATGATCTGGCTTGGTTGCTATATTTCAATCCTAGGAAATGATATTTGGTTCCAGTGGTTTTCTGCTCAGGACACTGCTAACCCTTAGTTGAACACACCGTGCCAAAACCAGTGTAAAACCTCCTCCTTGGCAGGTGTTGGTTGGGGTTTCTGCAACATTCCAGGGACGTCTAGAGCTGATGAGACCGAGGTCTCAGACCCTGGGTCTACGCCTGATCAGATGCAGAGTTCACACCTGAGAGAGTCCCTCCAGGGCTGCAAGCAGGAGTCTGGCCAAGCTGGAGGCTGTGGCACGGACAGAAAGCAAGTGGAGGCTGATTCCAGCCCCAGTGACAGCACTTGACTTCAGGAACTGTAACAGCAATGGGAACACTAGCAGGACAAAAAAAAAAAAAAGCACTGCCTTCATTCAAAGGTTCCCTGCTCCATCCTTCACACCAGGGAAACGATGCATTTAGATCATTTTGGGTGACCTTTTGTGGCATCCAGCAGCTGGAAAGGGCAAATGTTGCTTTACGAAAACACGGAGCTCTCTTGCGCGTGATCGCAGCGGGGCGGAGAGGCTCAGCCTCCTCCCGGTGCTGGGGCTCCTTCCCCGAGGCCTCGGGTGGTCACCAGCAGCTGGGGGCCTTGGCCTCGGCTCCTCGCTCGCGCCTCTCCTCCTTGGAGGGGTCGGAGCCAAGAATCTTGGGAGCAAGATTCCCAGCACGGGGAGAGTGCAGGGCAGTCACGGTTCAGCAGGGATAAGCCTCGGGAATCAGGTTTTAGGCTGCCTTCTTCTCCTCCTGCTCCAACCCCAAACCAAAACAAAGGTCATCACTTACTAGTTGCTGCGCTGGCAGGGCATGATTAAAAGTGCACTTAGTCCAAACGCCAAGTTTGATAAGAACTATGAACATGGCTTCAAGGAGTATTTTCTCATGTCAAAGAAATCACTGGAACATTATTTATCAGCATAAGCCTGAGAGAAACTATCAGCCTTTGGAAACGGGGATCATTACTGGCCAGATATATTTGTGTTTCCTCAGATCTGCTCAGAAAGGGACCTTTTCACAACTTTGGTCTAATGTCAGTATAACATGGATCATGAATCATAGACTCATAGATTAGTTTGGGTTGGAAGGGACATTTAAAAGTCATCGAGTCCAAACCTTCTGCAATGAGCAGGGACATCTTCAACCAGATCAAGCTGTTCACAGCCCCATCCAATCTGACCTCGAATGTTTTAAGGGAGGGGGCAATTACCACCTCTCTGGGCAGCTTGTTCCGGCGTTTTATCACTTGCATTGCAAAAAATTTATTCCTTGAATCCCATCTAAACAGACCCTCTTTTAGTTTTAAGCTCCTAATTACTCCCTGTCCTATCACATCACACCTTGCTAAAAGGTTTGTCCATCTTTCTTAAAGGTGCCCTTTAGTAGTGAAATGTGTGGTAAGATCTCCCTGCAGCTTCCTCTTCTCCAGGCTGTACAACCATAACTCTCTCATCTTGTCCTCACAGGAGAGACCCTCCAGACCTCTGATCTTTTTGTGGCTCTTCTCTGGAATCACTCCAGCAGGTCCATGTCTTTCCTATGCCGAGGACTGCAGAGCTGGATGCAGTACTGCAAGTGGGGCACAATCCTCTCCCTCACCCTGCCAGCCAAGCTGCCTGAGATGCAGCCTAGGATGCAGTTGGCATTCTGGGCTGCAAGCAATGCACCAAAGAAGCTGAGAGCTTGAATACAGGATTGCTAGCTGTCATGTTACCCTTTTACAATTAATGAGAGGGAATGAGAACAATGAGAAATATTTAAGCAGTTCTATAGAGGATTTTCTTTTAAAGGAAAATATCTGTAACTGGCAATGGGTGGTGCTGACCACAGGGCAGAGCCCTAAACCCAGCTTACCCTGCCAGGTGCTGGCAGTAGTACCACAGCAACCCCCGCTTCACCCCATTTCCCATACTGCTCCACAGCAGCCTCAGCACAGGCTGCAATGGCTCACTGTGATTGGCCTGGTCTTGCTGGTGAGCAAGAGTCTACACAGAAATAGTTCCTTGTTCCTCAGACATTCACGGAACCAAATGCACTGCCACAGGCTCACTCAGCACCCATGCAGTGCCCTGCAGGGATGCCCCAGCCTTCTGAGGGAACAAAGGTGCTGTAGGACCTGCTCTTCTCCAAATGCATGGCTTTCAGGCTGCTCTCTAAACACCGTAGCAATCCTCTATTACCACCACTTGAGTTCACAAAATCCCCACTGGCTTCTGAACTCACAGATTTATCCAGTACCTCTGTGGGCCTTTTGCTAACCCAAACATGATTATGCATCATAAATCTAAATACATTCATGAACTGGCCTTTGAATAAATAATTTAAGGGTAGTATAAAGTTTCACAGTGTTCTGCTTTCATACATAGCTGTTTTCCTTTTTTAACTTCCACCTGAGATGCCTTACTTAGGCAGAAGAAGAAAGAACTGCAAAGACCTAACTGAAGTGAATGAGAAAGCTGACACCAGGAGGTGCCAAGGCAACATCATTCCACTTCTCCTCCTCACCTCTTCTTCTCTGGATGGTAACTGCAAGTTCCTGAATGCCAAACTTGGGAAAATATCCTTGCAGAGGTAGCATCTGCTCCCTTGGCATACTTCTTGAGCAGTTGTGTCGGCAGCTTTAGGTTTGTCCAAGTCTATCATATGACAAGAGCGCAGATGGGTTGCCTTGGATGCTTTGTCTTCCCGGATGACATCTTCCTTTTAATAATGTTTTATTCTAAGGAAAACATATGTACAAAGCTGTCTGTGGAAGTTTGTATGTGCACACAATTTCACACCAGTGATGGGTTTTCTCTAGCCTCTGTCTAGATTTTTGACTAACATTTAGCTTGGATTCCTTCAAAGGCCCTGACTTTTACTGAAGACAGTATGTGGCATCAAGCAGATTAGGCCCATACTGTGTGGATCTGCATTTCAACCAGCTATTCTTCCATACGCCATAACTTTTCCCATCTGTGTTGATCTTTCTTTGCAAATTAGCACCTGAGTCCTCATAATATTAGACGTGCAGGAAAGCAGCTCATTTTGAGTTAACTTCTGCTCCCACTGAAATCAATGGGAGTTTTGCCATTTATCCATCATTCAGATGACTAAATAAGAGAGATGCGACACAGTTGCCATACATACAAGTACCAGCCCTTTTCTCTTGTTTTTGTAGTTTTATATCCTCATCTTATCTTCCATACATTAATCACATTCACAAATCTGAATATATGGGGATGGGTTTTTAACTGTAAAGAAAACTACAGTTCAAATTAGCCAGTATATCACAAATTATGATAGAATAAAATCAAAATACTCTGAGGGAAAGGAGGATGAGGTTTCTAATTAAGTGGAGGAATAAAGAACAAAAGAGGTGAAAAAAAATTTTAAAAAATAAACCCTAAATAATCCAAACAGCATATTCCTAACTTTTTTGAAAGGTCTTATGGTGAGAGTGTTTGTTAGGATGTTTCATGAACACTGTAGGAATGGTTTTGAAAAGTATTTTAAATGAAATGCAAAGCAGAAGTGCAATACTCTAAAATCAGGCTAATTCTCAGAGTGTGGTTTAACACACTAATCTCTTATTTCCTGAGCAGATAAAGGCACAGAGCTACAAAACTGCAAATTTTCTTCCCATTTATTGTAATACACTCTTCCAACAAGGCATAACATTTACTGACTGGTGTCCAAAATGGACAAAAAAATTTCACCCTATAGTCAACTTCTCAGGGAAAAGCTTGAGAAGGCCACAACTCACATCAGAAAAATTACACCAAACATGGGCTCTGGTGGATCAAAATGAGAATTTTATTTCAGAATATAAAAATCTGAAGTAGAATCTCAGATATCAACAGCTAGAATCTATGAAAATTATGAAACAGAGCTCTTCCCTGTCATTTTCATCTGGACTGAAAAAGGGAACATTTGGTCCAACCTCTCTTTACAATAGCAGCTTCCAATCTCCTAAGTAGAAGTATTATGAGAAACCATGATTGATGAAACTGAATCGTTATTTACCACTCCTTTAAAAACGAGCCAGGGAACTGGTTAGGATCCAGTGAGATTTTGGGGATTTGGGAACAAACACAGCATTGAAAAAAAAAAAGAAAACCCAAAAAAACCTAAAAACCCAAACCAACCAGCTCTGACTTCATAGATATTTCCTTATCTTGTGCTGGTTTGCTCATGTTCACCTTCACTATCCTACTGACACACAGCATCCCCTCTGAATTTCCCTGTTTTTCACCAGATATAAACATGCTCTGACCACAGAAGAAGACTTTAAAAGTCAAGTGTAGGAACTCCAGGAGATCTACAGAGAGCGGACCCTTTCATATTTCTTAATCTCAGGGGAATCTATGCCACTCAAGTCAACGTAGGACATTCACATATTTCAATGCTTACTCGTGTCAAGTGAATAAATATGCAAGGACCAAAACTTGTATGAGCAAATCCTAAAGTCAATTTGACACGAGTACTAAATATTCTATGAGGGCTTACATAAATGAGTACCTTACACATCAACTTTCCCTTTTAAAACATTATTCCCTTTTAAAACATTCCCTTTTAAAAGGGAATACTATGGTATGGTACTTAATCATCCAAGTAAAGGTATTTCATTTGGTGTTCTTTATCATAGTATACATGCATCATAAACCTAGATAAACTTATAATGCATATAAGGCTTCTAAAACATATTCATAAGTACTCATTCATATCATGCACACATAATAAACATATCTACCTATGATAAAATAGTTTATACTTTGAAGCATCTCTCATGAGGCCCACACTAATCCAAAATACATAATGCTTATGTAAGGTATCATCAAAGAAAACAATCATAGCTAATTTAGAAATGAGGAAAACAAGGCAGTAAATAAACTTGTCCATACTTGCAGTGATTCTCTAGGAGTGCTGAGAATAAAACCTAGAACTCTAAACCACAAAATATCATCCTTGTCATACTCAGCATGTGTAATGTAGCCAAAAATTACATAAACCCTTTTATGCCACAAACTGCAAGTAAAAATGTCAGCGCAAAAGACAGAGAAGAATTAATTTTGCATTTCAGCAGATACTTTTTTTAGAAGTTGCATGTTGGATAGATTGTTATATGCAATCCTCAGAATTTTTCATTTCCAGACACACAGTGCATAGGGTTTTCTCTTGAGAATAGAGCTCAAGACCTGCAAGAAAGAAAAAGGAATTGGACTTGTGTTTCAGAGGTCCAGAGTGAGAACTTGGAGCTAATGCCTAAAATGAAGCAAAAATCAATTAAAAACTTCTTAAATTATCTAAGCTGTCAGATGTTATTCTAAATTAAAAGTATGGAAAAAAATGGATTAACTTTTTATTACTTTCAGAATAGTCGAAATCAGGATTTTGATGAATTGATCTCCCCTTGCTCCTTCTTTCTTTAAACAAGGCAAAGTTCTGCATGCAGTAGCTTGCCATGTGCACTTCAAGAGGAGAGGTGAAGCCATTAAGTGGCTTCCTATCACAGACTCTTCAATTAAAGGAGGGTTTGGGGAAGTCAACAGCTGTGGTTGTTAATTTCCAGACGTTTCAGAGATGTGAGAGGACCTTTAGTAAAAACCCAGAAAACTCCGAAAAAATAGGCAAGGAACAAAGTGAAAGACCATCATGAATGATGGGTCTCCAACTACAAGTAATAGCCATTATGCCTGTTTAATATTTTTATTCATGAGATTAGCATTATTATAAATAGTAAAAACATGTATCTAATATACATGCAAATATACATTGTTTTTTAAATTGGAATATTTGGCAATGCCACTAAATTTTTAAATACTCTTTAGCACAAGCGAATTTCAACAAGGAGAACTATGAAGTACTATTTGTACTCCCTGGCATGTATAAATACACTGTCAGCTCCCTGCATTTTCATTTAGCATCAGAAACAACTTTCTAAGGAGTTAGATGCTGCTGTAAGTGTCAATATCAATGTTACTATTTATAGTGCTACAAACTACATTTTGAGTTATATTGGTAAAGTTAAGCTTAGGCAGCACTTCTGCATTAATACCTTAATATAGAAATATTGCTATAAATGTAGTTTCAAATTTGGAACATAAACACACATTCAGTGTTACTAACAGATCACCTAGATTGCATGAAAACACACTGCCAAAGTGTATTTTATGCAATGCACAAAGGAGCAAAATGCAAAGATATAGATGTATTTAAATTTCCCATTTTTACACTGTCACTCAAAAACTTTTCTTCTTCCTTTTTTTCTCCTAGCTTATCGATCTCAAGAGCTTGTGATAGCATTTCAGTTGCTTTGCTGAGCCATTTTTAGACTCTGCTTCTTTTTTTAAAAGCTAAATCAGGGCTCAAATGCTTCAATCAATTTAGCTTTTTCAGTTAGAGAAGAAAGTTAAAAGAAAACCCCAAGACATAATAAACTACCAAATTTTAGCATCTAGGCTTTCTATGTTGTTATGTCTTTTTTTTTTTCCTTTAGTATCAATAGCATCCTTTTACATAATAATATCCCTGCTGTCTATGGTTGGAATTCATAGCAGAAAGACTCCAGTAATTTTTACTAAGCGGCACAATTTGAATTTACCACAGCCTGTTCAGGAAGTCACGCGTGTGGACAGCCAGGAACCCTGACACCCTCATAAGCTGTGACCTCTGGCAACACCCTGCAGCAGCTCAGTGATTGCAGGGGAGAACATTATGAAATGATTACCTTTTGCAACACTGCATGGTACAGAAGGAGTCCGAGATCTTTGTGAGAGCCAGTACCTCCAATCTCAAAAAAAAATCCATCACAGTCCTAGATTAAGCCTGATGTCCACTATCTAAACAGATTAAGCCGTTTAAAATGGTACTTCAAAAAAGCCAGAGGCTGCTCCAATGCAAATCAATATCAACAGAAATCAATGAGGGGCTATGCAGGAGATTCAGACCACTTGAATCCTACCTAAGTGGATAGACTACATCTCCCAAAAAATCAGAACATCTGGTTTCCACCATCAGATCTTCCTTCAGGTGATTTCATTAGTCAGTGGTTCAGTTCCACTTGAGCAATGACTGTCATATTGGCTTTAGTAAGACAAGGGGGACAGGCTGCTACTCAAAGTTTGCTGCAAGTGCTCAAGGGTTACACAGCAGCTTGGCTGAAGTCCTAATCCTCACATCCTGTTCTGGCACTTACTTTAGGCAAGTCACTTGGCTTTTCCTCAGGTATTTTTGGTACTCCAGGGAACAAGAAATCCACCTTACCTTGGGCCAGACAACCTGGGATAGCTAATGAGAGAAAACTGAAAATTGCAACTAACAGCTTGTGTTTTATTGCAGTCTTCTCTTCAGGCTTAATTCAGATGCTGATTTGATCGGTCATCATCCAGATCATTGGATCAAATTTAACTTAACTACACATTTTTGCGAGTGCAGGGATGCAGCACACTTGAGTACAGACTTGAGTACAGTAGTAGAGGTATAAAAGAACATGTAAGTTCAAGGGAAATGTTTCACCATGATTAATTTAGTCATGCAAGAAGAGTATTTGGAGAATTTGACAGAAGATACTAAACCATGGTTAAAATCCATTCTCTTAAATGTGGGGTTTTTTATTACCTTTTTCTTTCTTTTCTTCAAATGTAACCTACACATATTTTTTCAGGTCCATAATAGGCAGTAACTGCTGAAAGAACTGGTAGGAGATAATCAGTAGATTTGAATAGTTGGGGTGATTTTCTGATTATTTAATCAAAACTGTTTTTAGGCACTTCATTAGGGTTTTAATGGCAAATGGCAACACACAATTAATTAGAAAACCCTGCAGAGATCAGAAATCTTGTCCTGAAACACTTGTACCCTGCACACACGCAATCCTTCTGATCAGATGCCAAGAGGAAACACAGGCTGTTGTGCTCTATTTTGTCGCTCAACCTGCATCATTTAGGAACCAGTGGATCCCACAGCTAATTGCCAGTATTGCAAAGGATTGCACAGAGAGTGAGCAGCAGTTACACCCAGACATGAGTTAATGTAAATATCCAGGTGATGACCAAGAGGCGTGGCAGTGCTCATGGATCCCGGAGTTCTTCTGAACATTATCATCACAACTCCCTTTCTGTGGAGAGGCCAGTGAGGAGTGGAGTGATCTTTTCAGTACCAGAGACTCAGTGCTAGCAATAAGTTTCCTGTTAACCTCATTATGACCACTCCTGTTACTGAGTTAGTAACTAGTAATGGACACAAAGGTAGGCAGAGGGAAGTAAGGCAGCATGAGAGCCCCTTTTTTAACAGCTAAAAAGGAAAAAGATGTCAACTAATTTCTGAACAGATGCCAAAACTAATTTGGAGTATCTTGTACGTGATTGTATTATTTACTAGAAATTCTTTTTGCTCCTTAATATAGTCACAGAGATCTGCTCGAACACAAAGATGAAGCAAAGTTTTCCCAAATGGGATAAGGCACTTAGGGATTGCACACCTCGAGTCCCAAAAATAACAGTCTCGCAGCTATTCCTCGCAACACTGAGGTTTTGCATTGCCCATTCTTAGTGCAGGTATGAACACTTATTACTATAAACATATATTTTAAGAACAATAAGGAAGTGATGAATTGGCCACTAGCAGTTTTCTTGACAGCAAGGTGAAATGGTAGCTGTGGTGACCAGGGGATGTCCTGGTTCCTCCTTGCAGAGAAGTATTCAGCGCACGTAATAATTATTCATCCATCTCGTTCACACTAAAGGCATCGGCAATGCAATTTTAGCCTGATAATCAAGACCATATGACAAAAACCAAGGCCATTAGGGACCAATTTCAAGTATTCTCTGCAAGACAATGATTTTCCAACTGCACTTACATATGCTGAATAGTTACTTCTGCACGACCGCACCTGCTCTCATTTATGTAACCCTCCATCCTCTCCCCTATTTTCTACCCCTTCTTTTCTTGTAATGCAAAGAAGGAAAGTTTCAAAGGGTTGCTGGAATTTTCCTAGAAACAGATTTGATTTATTTATATTTCTGGCTGGCCACATGCTGTGAGCAAATAATAATCTGGCAAATGAAAAAGTTAGTTTGTGCTAATGTCAGATCAAATTCCACCCTCAGCAGACATTGTGGGGCTGCATTAATGTGAATGAGAGCAGGATTTGGCCCAACACTTTCATTCACTTCCTATACATATTCAAATTAAATGAATATTTTGTACAATCTCATCCTCCCTCTACATACACATGCATAATTCTGTCTCAGATTCCAGCATTGGTTACAACGGTGACTTCATGGGAGCTCTTTCCTGGGTTTATGCTACTGCTGCACATCTGAATGAGATGCAATGGGACTCCTTGTTCAAGTAATGCAAGCAGAATGTGGCCCTTGGTGTCCAAGTCAGGTCTGCCTTATTTAATGATTTTGTTCCTTAATTACTTTCTGCTTATTTTTGACTGTACCATTTCAGTATCAGTAACATAATAATGTTGCCTTTGAAAAGACTGTGGTGTCACTGTAAATTAGATACCTGTAAGGTTAAAGGCTTCAGTTCCCAGAGGGGGAAAAATGTCAAAATTATTTTAAAATTATACATAGTATAACTCAAAGACTGTAGCATTTTTTAATATCAATACTTCTAAAGAAGTAGATACACCTTCAAGCTTTTTCAGATATAATTAAAATATTAAAGAGAATAATAAGCTCCATTACTAATGATGCAACAACCTCTTCTGCCAGATAGAATCCACAAAATTAGTGAGTAAGAACTAAAAAAGGCAAGACCGTATCAGGAAATGACCCTGTAATAACACAACCTAGATCCTCATCCTGTAAACCTTTATTTGCATGAGTGATCCTGTCTCACATAAGAAGTGCTATGGACTCCAATGGGCAATTTGTACAAGTGATTCATGAATTTGAATATGAGAGTATATGATCAGATCAGCTCCTAGCCCTCTCTGTCAGCATTAACCTTCTTGCTACAACCCACCCCCTTCACTAAAATTAAAAAATAAAATTACATCTTTTGAAAACTGAAATAAAGTTGAATTTCTCAAAGCAAAGATTTGGTCTACTAAGTCATTACTAGAATGAGGAGAAATACTCCTGGATTATGCTCTTGTTCATATATATTCTAAATCTATTTTTAAGTTGTATCCTATAATAATTTAAGGCAATGACATCAGAAAGATCAATGGAGCTGCATCCTAGTATTGAATGAATCTCACAGTACTATTGGTGTTTTCTGGAAACTATTATACGGAATCCAAAGGAGTAGAACCTTGGCTTGCTAGAAATGCTCCAGAGTTTTGAAGAATAATTATCATGGTGTCCAGTAAAAATGACTCTTTGATTTTTGTAAATACTTAGCTTCTGGCATGTCTGTCTTCTGTGCTGATCATGCATTAAGACCCAGGTACAGGACTTTGCTAGAACTTGGGAATGACATTAGAAGTGAGAAGCAAAAGAAACTAAGGAGGAGCAATGCTGTTGCTGTCTTTCATGCCCTGTATGAGTCCCCATAGATGAACAGAATAAAGGCCAGTCATGTTACAAAGCATCAAAATCCTGAGGATGGCTAAGGATGAGAACTCATTTTCCAAATTTCAAGGGCCTTACTGAAATGCTTAAAACCACTCCACCATCTCATTTTTGGCCATTGCTTCATTACAAAATTTGCAGTATGTTTCCTATACACCATTTTCTACCTCCCAGAAAATATTGCTTAAACTTAATTTAAATGTCTTAATTCAATTGAACCCAAAGGTCATTGACACCTAAGTAATTTCTATTTAAAATCATTCAGCCAAAAATAAACAAACAAAAACAAAACTGAAGCAGAATCTCCTCTGGAGATTATTCTCATTTTAAAAGAAATTACCCTGCCTGACTTTTTATAAGATAATTATTGCAATTGTTTTGCCTAATGAATATTGTTTGAGTATTATAATGCCATGCTACGCATCCTGAATGAGGAACAATTAACAGAGCTTTGTTCTCTTGACATTCCAGGACACAGCTGAAAGGAAAGCTTGGCCCTAAAGACTTGGGTTTTTTCTGGATAAACAACATCTCAAACATAGCAGAGGCAGGACTCAAAGATACAGCTTGGAACAATTCAAACCAGGGACATGCGGCTTCCAGAGATCTCAGAGGTGGAGTTGATGGATTCACTCCCCAACTGCTGCTATCAGTCCAAAAAATGACAGCAAATGAAAGCTTTCACTTGCAAAGGCTTTGGGCCTTGATCAGAGAAAAACAATTTTACATACATTTCTCCCCAGCCTTCAGTGGAATTACTCAGAGTTTCTATTGTGTAAGCAAGAGGAGGTCAATTTGTGGTATTTCAGTTTTTGGTAACAATATTGATTGTTATCAGTTTCTGTACAGACTGCTGGGGCGGGGTTCTAATTTCAATTACACTGACATGTGCAGGAAACAGTGCCCTTCTCTTGTGCTTAAGGATACACCTGTAACAAATGGAAATATCTTGCCCTACTCTTCCTATATATATCCATCCCTCAGAAATATTTCTCCTGCTTGTGGCCAGAGCCAATCATTTGTCCAAGTCAGTAAAAAAGATATTTGAAGAACTAGTAGCCACTGTGTCCACAGACACCTACACATCACCCTTGGCGAACCTGGATCTTGGGCAGGTTTTGAGCATTGAGAGGGAAATAATCCACTGTACAAGGAAAACATCCATTAAAGATCCTCCTAAATTATGGAACAGATCAATATATGGTGTATTCCTAAATCAGGTACAGCAGCACCTTCCTTGAAGAGATGAGCTACACTGAAGCAACAGACCAAAATCACCTGGGGACCAATCCTACCACGCCCGAGCCTCTCTGCACTGACAGATGGCAGCATGGAGAATCAGCAGAACGAGGAGGAGATTGGACCAACTCTGTGGAAATCTAAGTCACACCTTTCCACTGTAATCACCATCCTCCCAAGCTCATTACAGTCAAGGACAAGAGTATCCCTCAGCTACACCTCTACAGCTAAATAAAGCTCGCTGCCAGGTCACTACCATATGGCTGGGGGCACCATGCCGCTTTCCAACGGGGACGTTTATCTTCAGGTGTCCTACCTGCAAGGGGGAAGGTCTCAGCTGGCAGCAGAGACAGTGGGCCTCTGCAGCTCCCCTCACAAACTGCACTGCTGGCTGTCCACTAACTCTTTAAATCAAGAATAATTCAATCTTCAGTGAGCATGTCACCACCGGCACATGTCTCACCTTAATAAAACTTATAACCACAGCAGCTTTCAGATTTACTCTTCCTAGACCAAAAAATAACAGAAAGCAAAGCTTGTCAGTTTGTCTCCATTTTCCATCTCTGCATTTGTAAAAGAAATAACATTGGCAGGGAAATAATACAAAATGTATCACACACACAGGCTGCAGGAAGATATAATGTTCTTTTACATATTTGATATAGAGCCTAAATTAAGCTGCAGAAAAGGGGCCATGAATCTTCACAGCCTCATTATCAAGCCTCCCTAAACCTCAAATGCAGGAAAATACATTTCATAAACAAAGACCCAATAGGATTTTAACAGTACAATAAATTTCACTGACATTCACCACTAATCACATTTCAAAATATATTTTTAAAAACTAAGTTCATTCAACACAAAACCACAACACAGAAATGAAGAGCAACATAAGGATATGTTATACCTTTTCCACTTCACTTTAGCCCATTTTTGACTGAAATCCCTTTTAGGTGGTTGGCTGTAATTCCATAGCAGCAAACATGAACCCCATACCTGATACCTCTTTTACTTTCCTGGACATGAGCTCAGACCATTACCCTATTCATGAGTACAAATTCACTGTTTTCACAGTAATCTGACACAGAAAAGGGGATCAAGCCTTCACTCCCATCACTACATAACAAAACTATCTCTATGATCTTGCTTAGTGTTGTCCATCTTCTCAGGAGCAGCCAGGTGCTGCCTTTCACTTCTGCCCACAATTCACTCATTATCCACAGCAAAGAATACCAGAGCACTTTTTCATGCATTTGCTAACAGAGAAAAGGGTTGAAAAAATTTAAGAGATAGTGGAAGAATTTTTAAAAATTTTTAAAAAGAATTTTTAAAAGAATTTTTAAAAGCCCTTTACTCTTTCATGCATTTGCTAACATAGAAAAAGGTTGAAAAAATTTAAGAGACAGTGCAAGAATTTTTAAAAGTAGCGTTTTTCATGTTTTGAATAATCTTAGAGATGGTGAACTTATGCAGCATTTCTAAGATCTGGAGAGAAAGGTTCATTGTTGGGAATTTTTTCTTTTCTTCTCCCCTTTAGGTTTCATATAACTGAAACTTTGTGCATGTGAAAGGCTGACAGCAACCATGAAGGGTGAGGTGCTTTGGAACAAAATTAAAAATGTGTGGGACTCAAGTTTTGTCTCAGGCATGGTAACCCCAAACCTTAGCTTAGATCACTTGAAAGACTAAGAATGATTTTAGGTTTCTACACAAAAGCATCAAGTGTGCCTCCCTAAAGGTACCTTTTCACAGCAGTTCTTCCACCTACTTGAATTGTGATGCTGGTATCTAACATCAGAGAACCAAAGTGCTGTCAAAAATGGAATAAGCTCACCAGCTCATCTGACTAAACCCACTGAAGGCCTTCAGACAGTAATACCATTATTGACCTGGGCTGAATTCAAATGCATTTGGAGTGCTTGATATTTATCCAAATTATGCCCATTGAAAAATCCCTGGCAGAATACAGATAACATCAGATTAAAATGTATCATTATAATTACTTCAAAGAGATGTCTGGTATAGAAATAATTAGGTTAGTAAATATTTTTAATTAAATTATGATTTCTAAATTGTGTTAAAACTACAACTTGCTTCTATGGACATCACAACTAAACTACAAATCAGACTAATTCAGCGCCTGAATATGAATATTTGAATTAATCTAATATAGTTATTATAGCATTAACTTCAGTGATGTAACTCCAAATTTACACAAGCATAATTAGAGTCAGATCCAAGATTCAGCAGATCAATACAAATCTTTCCATGGGCTGCAGTAGTTATGATAAGGCCCTGAGAAAAGTGCTGAAGCAGTAGTACCATTCCACTAAGCTGACTTTTCCATCCCTAAAATAATGTTTCTGTTAAAAATTATCATTCACCTAATAGTAAATATGAAAATATGGATATGGAACCAAGCAGACATGAGAAAGTAAAATTTATAATAAGCACAAATTCCTATGCCTTTGGTCAGAAATAATCAAAGATCTGATAGAATCTCCAGAAGTTTTTTACCACTTCTACCTTTCATTGTAACTGCATAATAAATTAGCTGTGAAATAAAGACTGGTGAAAAGCAAAAGCAAATAAACAAAAGAAATTGTGCCAGCAGTACTGGCTGGAATGTCTAAAAATGGCTCATTCCTTGCTGATCAATTCTTTCTGCTTATGTATGAAAAATAAGAATGTGTTTTAAATACTTTAGACTCCAATTTACATCTGTAATCCTCTTTTCTTTAAACAGTTTGACACCTTGAACATAAAACTGTTTTACAGATGCTCTTCTCATTTAATTGAAATCACATCTCAGGTCAAGATCACCACTTCCTTCTGCTTCTCTAACCTCTTCTTGCCTTAAGGCCTGTAACTTGTGAATTATTTAACAATCATATTTGCTGCTGAAAATTGATTTCTGAGAGAATCCATATTGATTGAGATATGTGAGACTAATGAGTTTGAGGTTAAGGTGTTTAGGTATCATTATCTCTGATAGTCCTGAACTAGAATCTTCGTAATTTTTTGTCTCTTGTCAATACTTAGTTTTATATCCATGCTCCAAGCTGTGCCTAGGTGTTAAAATAATTTTAAGAGATAGAATGAATAATCATATCAAACATATCTGAAGCACCTGTAGTAGTCCCCAGATGTGTCTTTCCTGTGAAATGCCACTGCATGAAGGGGACACAAGCAAAGTTTTGCTAAACTTTCATTTAATCTGGAAGCCAGAACAAGTAGCTGTCATGAACAAAGTTTTGTTCACTGGAGCAAAAGTTGTTCACAGAAGTTTCTTCATTTCCCCAGATGTCAGAGTGTTTGTGCTGCAGTGCATGACTTTAGTTAGCTCTTGTTGGGCTTCCCTGGGATGGAGCAGAGCTCCATGGAGCTGCGGCAAGCGCAGGGTGCCTCGTTCAGAGATGCACGTCAGCGCACGCTGCGTGCACGTCCATGGGGATACCCTCCTGCAGCCCCTGCTTTTTGCCTCTCACATTCAAGAGGTGGCTGGCAGACTCCTGTTGCAGGTCTGCCAACGAGCATGCTGCCCATTCCACTGCTCCTCAGCCTTCTGGCATGCTGAGATACAAGGACATTGTGCGACGTGTACCTGCACAGCATCCTTGCAGCTAAACTCCAACCGACCTCCTGTCCTTGCACAGTGAAAATCGCTTTCTCAGTGTCCTCTGTACCCACATAGGGTCATTGTACTTCTTACCTGTCTTATTCTCACAGATAAATGGAAAATAGAAAATAAATCCACAAAACCAGAGCATTTTCATGACTTTCAACTGTATGTATATATATAAAACCCCCTGATAAATAAGAATCTCATCTCAACTGCAGTATCTCCAAACAGCTTGAAGACTTCTAAATGAATGGTTAAGTCCCTTCATTTCCCCTTCAAAATAAGGTAAAAATCAGCTTGCCATATTGTTGACCCATGTCTTTATGATGATGCTGGTGCCCAATGTGCTTCCATTCAGTTCTTATGTGACAGACACTAATAATTAGCTTTAGTAAGTTAGTGCTTATGTGGCCCACACATCTGGATTTATCTGCCAAATCCAAAACTCATGAGTCAGTGAAGAGAACACTTCAAGAAGCTCCATCTACTGGGTTTGGAAGTGATATGCCCTGGTCACAGCTTGGTGGATATATGTTTGTATACCTCACTCAAAGATCCTATTCCAGGCTTTACATTTTTGGAAATCACACTTCTTTCTCCCCATAACCACTCCTGCTCTAAAAAAACAAACAAAAATCGAAAGCAAGCAAGCAAGAACAAAACCCTGCAGAGTATTTAACCTCTAGAGTTAGACCCCTTTTTGGGGTAGTTTTGGAATCAGCTGTATTTATGGCTAAAAAAAAATAAAAGAACAGTTCTTTAAATGACCCAGCTGGAAAAAGATATTTTTGGTCAATGATCTATTTTTATTTCTGCTCCGCTGTTTCTCATGAAGCCTGATGACAAAGACCTGTCCTTCAAAGCTGGTCTATAGTTTATGAATTACCAATTCCAATTACTTTCTCTAGGTGAAGTACACTACAGTTCTGTTATCAAGTTTATTTTTGCAGGTGGGAGCTCTATTAGAGGAAATGAAATGCTTTTCTATCTCAGTTTGGCTTGTCTTTTTATAAGGACAGAATGTTTTCAAAGGTTCTTTTAAAAAATTAACTAAAAATAAGAACTATGAATTGCATTACAGTATTTAATACATGTGTTTAAACTGTTGACTACATCCATTTCAGTTAACAAATTTATTTTATGTCACTCTTAATCAGTAGAGGTATATTTTTGTTACTATTATTGATTTTGCAGCCATGCCAGTTAATGCTATTATCTTGGATAGTACATTCTGAACAGTTACCCTTACAGACATTTCAAATAAAAACAAACATCAATTGGGAACTCAAAATGAAATCAGATCACTTTACGAACCTGAAAAACAACCTTCATACTATGCCACATAGTCTTCTTTGAATGACCTATCTCTTTACCCAACTTTGGTCTTACATAAAATAAGCTCAACAAACTATGGGTGAAGAGCTTACATGCTTTTTTTTAATCAGATAAAATTGGCATACTGAATTCTCTAATTATTCTTTTTTAAGTGAGGAACTACAAGTTTTCATGATAGAGAGTTAAAGACTCTCAGATATCATGATGAGAAACATGATCTTTGCTTGAAGATGGGTATACAGGCTTCATCTGTATTAAAATAAATTAGACATGCCTGACCTAAACTCAATCATTTCTATCTCATCAAGATGAAACAACAGATAAATCCTCAGGCTGAACTTTAATTCACTAGAGAGATGTTGAATAAACGATATTCTAATGTCAAACTTGTGAAAACTCAGGACTATGCAGGATCACATTTTTCTGGAGGGTGGGTACTGCCAGTTACCTACCTGCACTTTGATGCTGTGCCATAAATCCCTACATTTCCAGCCCCTCCAAACTGCTCTGTTCTGACTGCAGGTCGCCTCACAAGGTGGTCTCTGGTCTCCTGGTACTGGAAAACTCTTAGGCAGTAGGTGAGACCATCAGTTTCAGCTCAATCCCCACAACTTGATGGTTTGCAAAGAATAAAACTAAAGCCACTAATAACAGAATTTTTGACACCAGACTAGATAGTTTTAACCTGACTAGAAGATAGACAAACCACATTTGTGACCTGGTCCCTCAGAAAGGTCACCAGCATGAGTGACGCCCTTTGTAAACAACTGCTTTCACAGGTTCAGCACCCTCAAGATATTGCAATTTAAAGCCATTTGGGCCTCTGGATCTTAGAAGTCAATTAGGGGTTCAGTTAACAAGCTCACACAGATGCATTATCGAAAACAGAATTTATCTGACTAAGCACTAGAGGAGCAATGGTAATTTTACAGATGAATCTGCTATAGCTATCCAGATTAATTTTTAACTCCAGGAATTTTGGGGAGTTTTCTTAAAGAGTAGGCTGAGCTCAATTTAGTGTTTCTTCATTATTATTTCTCCTTTAGGACCACAGAAAGAGGAAGACAACAAAGAATTCTCAGTTCTTTATTTCTGCCTTAAATACACGTGACTTTTATTTTTTTATTTTTAATAAACGTCTGGTATCCTAGTCTCTTTCTCTCTCTAATATTAGTTTTATTGTAGAGGAACACCCTAGAGCAGATCACAGTTCAGTACTCCAGATGTACTAATTTCGTGTGAAAATATATGTTTTTGTGTGTTCAGGACATTAAATTCTCTCTTTTACAGATATAATGCAAATCTGCAAATGAATTCAGGAACCTTACAAGACAGTTCTGTTCTCATAGAGTGTTTGCCCTTCTCCTCTGGTCAGAATGAAGGTAATGTCCTGTATTGTTACACAGGGAACTAAGAATGGCTATTTTATCAGTGCTCACTTCACAGTAGCATGGGACTAATTAATGGGAAAGTGGAAGTAGGCAGTGGTTTTTGTGGAGCTAATTAAGATATGTGGCAGAAAAAATATGTGGATAGGCAACTTCATTTTAAAGGTTTGTATAGCTAGACAATTTTATTAGTCAACACTGTGCCCTTTTTTTGCAGTCATTGCTTACATTTTTGTGAGATATGGACTCCTCAATTAATCTTTCAAAGACTGATTTTGATTTATCTCAGAGGGAGGCTGGGGGGGAAAAAGCAGCTGTGTATTTTTTAAAGAAACCAACAACTTGTTCCTTTAGTTTCTGCTTACAAAATAAGTGCATTTGATTTGATCTTTTAAACATGTTTTTATATCCTCTCCATTTCATATGTTAAAGGCGAGGTGGGGGAGTGAATCTAAATGTCCATTCCATTTAATTTCCCACAGATTTAAAATACAAGGAAATTCTAATTATGAAAGAAAAAAAAAAAGCACGATCTAAAAGATTTGTTCCTCAGCACATAGGAAGTCTGTGGCAAGAGCCAAGAATAGAGCCCAGCACTTGCAAACTCCTGCACCAACACTGCACTCCTTTTAAGCACTGTGTTATTCAAGCATAACTGTGCCAAAGCTTACCTGCCTTGAAAGATCAGCCTCTGAGGAGACTCTCCTCAATAACACTATAACAAGTTCCCAGAAACTATTATTTTCTCAGCCCAACATCACTTGGTTCAGCATCTTTCCTTTTGTTCACACAGAAATGGCCAGTTATCCAAATAACAGCCAAGGAATTTTTTTTTAGGAGAGCGGACATATCTCACATAAAAGTAATCTCAGCACTTATATAAATTTTGAAGCTAGTAAGTACTATAAATTTTATTTAAAGGGGTGACAAATTTGGTGAGACATTAATTCCCACTGCAGGACAGTTCTGTGCTCACACCCTACAAAAAAACATTCCCTTCTAATTCTCAGCTGCCCAAGCCTGCTCCACAGCAGCCCAGCTGTACTGCCTAGCACGCGCTTCCTCAGCAGAGAGGGATGGATCTGGATGCAAGGTAAAGGAGAGGGATGATGCTGGTTGTGGATGTTAAATAAACAATTTTTTCTTACAACAAACCCTGGCGCCTGTTCTCCCCATGTCATGGCCCATGATGACTTAGTGTCTCCCAAGCATGACCAAGCGATTAGTGCAGCCGTGTCGCTGCATCTCAGCAGTAATGGGGGCTCTCTTTCCATTTGCCTTCTATTGAAATCTAAGCGCTCCATTGGCCTGTGCATTTTCAGCTTGATGAATTCATTATTCCCCACTTTTTTTTTCTTTTTTTTTTTTTTAGCTCCTTTCTCAGGCCAGAGCTTTTCCAAAAAGCCGAGTGACTGTTTCTGGTTCTTCCCTCTCTGTGAGGGCTTTTTTTCCTCTCTCTTTCTAGGCAGATGTCAGAAAATGTGGCATTGACTCATCTGTTTCAAACAGCATTTCAGTATACTTTTGGATCTATGTATATTAGCAAACAATCACAACACTTGGCTTATTTATTTATTTATGTGGTAACATCCTTCAACTAATGATATTGGGGAAAATACAATTTCAAATTCAGAGGCAAGGAAAGCATTCAATACATATTCCCCAGCAAACAAATGATACCACATAAATAAAATACAAAACTATTCAACTGTCATTAAAAATGTGACAGTCATCCAAAGCAGGAAATTCAACAATGTGGTTGTTGCATTTTCTCTTTAAATATTTACATGGTATGGAGACAGGATTAGTTTACCTTAAGCCTGAGTTTTCTCGGACATGTTCTTTTTCCCTCCTCAAAGGTATGCCTAGTTGAACAGAAGGGACTTTGGCTGTCTCGTGCTTTGAAGTGTCTGGAGGCTTTTTTAGAGCACAATAGCTCTGATACACTCAAGATAGTTAATGTTATAAATCCCATACAGAAATAAAGGCACATTATATATCAACCAAACCATAAATTGTGTTTAACAGGTGCAAGTTTTAGGAATGCCACTGTGCTGTGTTCTAGTAGCCAGAGCAGCAAAGGAACATCTGAGCCTGCAGTCTATCTAGCTCTACTTCTGTGACCAGTGTTATCTTTCTGCCTCCATTTCCTTCATAAATAAGGATAACCTTTTTCCATATTAAAATAAAGCTGTCATTATCTGTTTGAACTGTAGAAGGGCCTATAAAAGTCTCTTGGATGAGGTTCTTATTACACTAGATGCTGTACAAACACAGAACCACATGCCATTATAATGTGGGAGTGGCATGTTATTAATAATACATTAGGACACTTCGGAAAGATTAAGCAGAAGAGTTATTTTAAAATTTTTATTCATGTCCTCCAAGTAAAATATAATGAAATTTGAACAAATAGGTAAGGAAGCTATTTGCTGAAACGCCCTTCTGGCTCTGTGAATACACAAATGCTATGCTGGTTACTCTGCAGAGTAAAGGAGAAGTAACCAGCAATGACATCTTCTTCTACTGACTCTGACACTTACTTTACCTCTAACCCTTTTCAAACCCATTCATTTCACTGTGATTCAACTTATTTGTCACTCAAGTGGATACAGTATATCAAGGGGACCTGATATAGTTCAATTAAGGAAGACCCAGCCTAGAGAGGTTTTAACTGGGTTTAAGGGCAGGAGTGATTATTGCACTAGATAGACTTGGAAAGTGGGGGAAATTATAATTTATTACTTATGTGCAAATTTGACATTATTGTTAACATATATTCCCCCAGAGCCTTGGATGGACATATTTTGGAAAAATCAAATCAATAAGTGATTTAATATCTGTCAAGTGCTTTGGGATCTTTATTTGAAATGCATGTTACAAGAGCAATATCTTACTCTCAACTCCTTAGTGTGCAAGCATGCCTTCTATTAATACTAGAACCCTTTGGAACCATTAGAGTTTATCAGCTAAATACATATTTTGGCACATTAACTAATTTTTGATTACCCAATTAGACTTTAACAGCTCCATCTATCATGTAAATTTTTCTTAATGTGCAGATTATGGACCCAATAGAACTTAATGGAGCTCCTTACAGTGTTCTGAGTCGATGCAGCTGGCACATGGATGCTGAGGAAAGTATTCGCCTCCAAAGTGAGAATCACACACTTCTCTTCCCACTTTGCTAAGGGGTGTCACAGCCTAAGTCATCCCTGGGCACTGAGACAATACAACAATCCCAAATGGCCTCCAATTTATACCATTTTATATGCTGGCTCTCACATACCTCCACTTCTGCCATTTCATCTCAAAATTACATCTCCTTCAGTCAAATGAGTCACAACCACACAAATCAAAACCCAGGACCATCTGATCTACACCTATGCCATGGTAAACTGTGACAGTCACTAAAGGTTACTGAGGGGATGGTCACGGCTGTGGGAAGCTGCTGGTGACTTCTGCTCCTCATGGCTACACGTGGCATAGAATGACATGCTGGGGACAGCACTTCTGTGACACGTGCTGCTGGGCACATTCTCTTCCCAGACCCCACTGTCCCTCAGAAGACAGCACATGGGCCAAACCCAACACTGGATCAGGACATTTCCTCTCCCTCTTGCATGAGTACTATGCTTGTTGTCTTCCTCAATGCACTGTCCGAGATCATCTCCCATTCCCCATGCTGTGTTCTACTACTGGCCTGTGGAATGGAATGAATTTCACATTTCCTCAAGAAAACACGGATAAGCAGCTTAAGAGCTGCTTGAAAGAATAAAATTATTCAGATCATTGGGACAACAGCTCCACAATAGTCAGAACAAAGCAGTTGGCAGAGAGGAAAAACCAAACATTTAAGTACCAAATCCACATCCCCTAGTCCAGAGGTATAATGCATGGTTTGGGTTTAATGCTAACCATGCTTGGCAGAAGACTGGATACAGAACATTTGCTCAGAACCAGAAAATAATTAAAAGGTAGAAAATAATTGCAGAGCTACAGGATACATTCTGCTACAATGCCTTTACACCTAGATCTGCTAAAAGTCTCCAGCTACACATGTAACAAGCAAGGGTCTTGGTGGGAAGTCTCTGTTGAAAACTCACTGCCATTAGAAGCAAGGCAGACTAAAACTGATGAAAATTAAGGCTGCATTCACACACACAAGAACAAATATTTCCCTTGTTAAAATAAACACTTATAGAGTTATCTAATGCACTGTTAACTGATTTAATAATTTTTTTAATATCTCATTGCTCTATGCCTATACAGTGAAATGCTCACAGTCATTTCCAGTTAGTTTCACTTTCTTTCTTTCCCTCTTCCTCACAGGCTGCAAGTACAACACTGGAATGCTTTTATATCACAAAAATAATTCAGTTACTATCCCTTTCCTACAAGAAATTCCTTTTCTATTGCTTCTGTGAGAAGCATTTTTTTAAAAAATTCTATTTGTTTCCTTACAATGCTCCTTCAACAAAGTATGATTGTGCCTCTTAAGGAAATAAGTTTTCCCTTTCTTCATATGGCCTCCCCCTGTCAGTGTTTTCATTATTTTCCTGCACAAAGTCCTTCTCTTATGTCTTAACTCAGAACAGCCCTCATTGCTGGTGAGAAGCACACAGACAGCCCGTCCTGCTGCCACCAGCTCCTGTTAGAGACCACCCCTCCTCTCTCTCTGGAGTGGATTTTGGAAGAAAGCTACCTTGAAGGTAGTTTAATGTCACTTAAAAAAACCCAAACAGACAGACATAGTAAGCACTGCCTGGGAAAATATTAATATTGCTGCTAAATGCAGATATTGGGTTAATTTGTTCCTGTATCCTGGCAGCTAGCCTCCTGACTACGACTCACAGAAGTGTACCTCTTCTCAGAACAGAGAGTATGCAATGCTTTGCTAAAGGAAAAGGGAGATTTACCCTGCACCACAGCTCTCAAACAAGGTCCTTTCTCCTTGAGCACCAGCTCTCGTTTCCTGTGAAGGAGCTCAGAGAACTCAATATAAAGGCAGCTGGTCCCAAAATCCTGGCATCAGCACGAGGTGCTCAGAGTGCCCTGCGTGTTCTGCCTCCCTGAGGAACAGGCCCTGAGCAGGCGCATTTACATCACTGGCTACGTCAGTCGTGGGGGAATAATGTGATTTTTGTGTAAACAATGCTTGTAAACAGTAATAACAACACAAACCACAGAACAACTACTGTTGAGAAGAGAAAATTAAACCTTTTTTAATCTAGCTATGTATTTAGATGATTTCCTCTGCTGTGGTAACTTAAGGACTTTTTTTTTTTTTGCCATTTATAACTTAAGAACATTTTTTTTGGGAACATTACAGGCAGTTCTAAGATCCTCTCTGTTGTTCCTCCAGCTACATTGCACATGCAGCTCAAAGTGCAACTGTTGTATTTTCGGCATACAGAGAGTGGTAGGAAATATTTTACAATATTTTCTGACGTTTTAAGATTTGATATTGAGCACAAAGTATCACCCGCTTCTCAGTCAAAAGGTTATATGTTGTTCCAGGGATCATAACTAAAGGTATTACCTTCTATGGTAATTATGTCAAATTTATAGTATTTCCCACAGAAGTAATTCGGGGAAACAAACAAACAAACAAACCAACTCAAAGAAAACCCTCACAAACAAACAAATAAAAAACCCACAAAAAACCACCCACAACTACCATTTCAGTAAAGA
This sequence comes from Anthoscopus minutus, assembly GCA_013399455.1. NCBI lineage: Eukaryota > Metazoa > Chordata > Aves > Passeriformes > Paridae > Anthoscopus > Anthoscopus minutus. Next base: position 4,356 of record VWYI01049047.1, on the reverse strand, counting down.
CATTTGGATCACAAGCATTACAGTATCCAAGCTTTCAGCAGTAATTTAATTACTAAACTCAGAGCCCTGCGCAGTAAGCTTGAGAATCCAACTGTTCCCCAGTCCTGAAAATGTCTACACACAGTATGTTTTTTTCAATTCTGACTTGAAAGTCCATGGAACCTTAGAGCTGCATCTCTCCTCAAAACCCCATTTATCCCTCTGCAAAGGACAGTAACATGCAGTGCACCCCAAAACCTACCAGGAGCCATAAACTATCTCTGCCTAAGTCCCTGAGCAGCAGTACCCACAGTGTCAGGCTACAGGGAGCACTCATCAACAGGGTCAGCATTTGTTCTCGTGCAGAAAACAACCCAGTGCCGCCTGTGTCCAAAGGCATTCTCTCGTTCCTCCTGTGACAACTTGTTTCATGTAAAATAAAACTCAGAAACAGTATCTTTCATCAGTCACTCTCCCTTCTCCCCAAGGCAGGGGCTCTCCAAGTCAGCACAGTCTGTTCCTCAATATCTGAGCACCCCTCTGTGAAATGCCAAATTCACACATAAATGCTGAGCATCATCACTGGATTGACCTGTGAGGTCTTTACTACCTTGGGAGTCAGGGATTTGATCTAGCATTTCTAGGTGGCCCACAATGACATTTTAAGTCGTTCTCTTAACTGTGGCATCTGCTGTACCGATTTAAAATGGGTTTATGGGTAAAACACATAGCCTGTAATTATGAGTTAGACATTTTCCCATCTCATTTACATATGTCCCATCCTACCATATATTAGATATCACCTTTTATTTCTGGGATTCCCATGCAAACTTCTCGAGTACTCAACACCCCCTTCCCTGTTTTATCACAGTGCACCACACAGCCATCAGGACATGAAGTGCTAACTATAGCACTGTGCACAATCACAGTCTCCATGAGGAATGTCTTGCTTTAATAGAGAAATAAAATGATATAAGGTCATAAGCTAAGACTATCATAAAGTGCATTGCAGGTACCCTATACTTAAATACTCCCATGCTACCTCTTAAGTATAAGTGAGGCAATTTGCCTAATGCCTGTAGAAGTGACACAATTTAATTCCCCTCCTTTAAATAATCCTATTCTTTCCTTTCTAATGTGCCTCCGTAGAAAGAATGTTTACAAAAATAAAACAAATTTTTCAAAAACCATATCCTTAAAATCCTTAGTACTAGATATAGCACAAGTCTAAAAAGAAATTTAGAAAGTCCTTTGTTCACTGTGTTCAGAAAACCACTGGAGACACCTTTTTCTCTGAAATGGAGATGAAATCCCACAGCAGTATTATGAACACTGTAAACACAATTGGTGGACTATATGCAAGTGGCCTCAGCCATGAACAGCAACCTCAGCATCTTTCTGTTCGTGTTTCCTGTTAAATATCTGCAAAGAAACCAACAACCTCCAAATTAGTCCTCCCAATTAAGCCTTGAATCTTTCTGTCCAGCTATTGCAGCATTTCCATGTTACTCATCAGCCTCGCATTTTGCATTACCACTGGAAGCAGGGTGGCTAAGTGGAAAAGCGTCCATGAGGATCACCTGTCCTTAAAAGGATGCTACAGCTTTTCTTCAAAAATATCAGTTTGAAGCATTTCCCAGAGGGAAAGCATTTGGAGGTTTAACACTATCACTTAATTCAATGTACTTTCCATGTGGCCAAGGGCATGGACATCTTGTAGCACAGGTAGAATAGTTGGAAATTCAGTACTTATTCATCAGTCGTATGTTAAAAAAACAAGTAGAAAAATCCCACACAATTACCTGTACCTCTGTACTGAATAGTACAAACCCAATCTAACATACCAGTACCATCGTCTTCTGCAGGTAGAATTTCTGGTACAGCAAGCAAATCATTCTCACACTGAGTGATTGCCTCTCCCTGTTTACTCCAAATGCCAGCTACTATAGAAATAAATCAAGAATCTGTTCTAGAAAAAAATCAGAATAACAACAAAATTTATACCATTATCTCAGAGTTGTTTCACACTAGGAAAAAAGAATAAATCTGAGTTATTTCACCTGAAAATTAAACATGGAGTCCCCCAATCAACAAGTACTGGATAGTAAATATATTCCCTGAAATTTTACTCCATCAAAGGGATAAGAAAAGGAAAATAAGAGTATAAATTAACATTGGCTCCACTACTGCCAGGGGAAGGTTTTGCCATCAGCTTCAACCAGTGCAGCATCTGCCCTCAAATCTTGATAGAAATGAACTTTCAGTAGTTTACCAGACACATATAGGTGCTGATTCTTTCTGAGGCTTTTTAATGGATAGAAGTTTTATTTCAGATGAGCAATTCACCAGTTTTAGTTTTGATCCACTGGCAAGCAACCTGGGAACACACCACTTTCTCACAGCCATGATTCTTAAACAAGTGATTCAAGTCACAGAAAACTGGGCTAGGTGTTAAGATGTCTTGATGCCTTTTGTTCCCGTGTGTGCCTCCAGGCAGAACCATTTATGCCTCTTTCTGAAAAATTTCCAACAGAAGAAATTCCACAACATCCCAAATTTTATCTGCTTAAGAAGGTCATTGCTAATACCTAATGGGAATTTTGTTTGGTCCTGTTGAACCAATTACATCCCATACCCTCCCATTTCTCACCAAGAAGAATAAATTACTGATTTTCTTTATCCACAGCCTTTTGTATTCTTACTACCCTTTGCCATGTTATCCTTCAGAGATCTCTTTTTCTGGCCAAGCACCCCCAGTATCTTCAGTATTTCCTGACAGGTCACATTTCCTCGCTCTCTAATCACCCTCATTGTTTTTGCTTTGGACTTTCACCGAATTCTCTGTAGCTTATTTGGGCTCTGCTGTCCAAATCTGTGCTTAGAAGTATGGCTGTGCTCCTACCAAAGGCATGAGGAGCAGAAGTCACTCCACACCACTCATGGGCTATATTTTGTATTACACATTCATCACTTCCTATCAAGAAAAGTTCTGAATTCCAACATGAACATTTCTTCTGCCAGCTTCACAGTAACTCTGACATTAACTAGAACCTTTCACACTGTAAACAGCACTAAGTTAGAAGAAGTCACACCTAATTGGCTATCTTCACTTAGCCTACACTTCAAAATGACAGAACATTCCAGGGTTACTCCTGGCATAAACACAGGCATGCATACACAGCCCAAGTACAATTAACAGAGACTTAATCTACTCTATATTCAGATGTGAATGTACAGAGGTAAATAATGTACAGATAAAATATAAACACCCACACTCTGAGTAGGTCTGTAACTGAGACGTTTATCTAAGTGATTAAGAATGCCACAACTTCTCCAGTGCCAAAAAGAAGAGAAAAAATTAGATAACTAAATATAACCACAGTTAAAATCTGATCCCCTTCATTTATAGTTGAGAATCTAGATAAATGTACATGTGGAAGAGATTTATAGCAAGTCCATTGCCTCTTCTTCCTCCATGTAAACAAGTTCAACTCCTCTGAAGTAGTCAAACATACATGTAATGTAAACATACGTGTATGTGTGTGAAAACTGAGGCTAAGTGGAAATACAACAAGGCCCCTTGTTGACTCAGGTCTTGCAGGTAATTGCAATAATGGAAAAGCAAGAAAACTAATAAACTGCAGTTACTTACTATGCAATAAACATATAACTATACTGTAATTAGAGTACCTGATTATTGATGTACTGTAAAATAAACTGTCATTAAGTTTTTTTTACTGTTCCCTTCTATTTACAGTCATCTCTGATAAAGATTAAGCTTCCCCAAAAATGTATGATAAAGCTTCTTATCAGAGGTTTTAATGCCTCTAATAACTACTGTAATTCTGTGTGATTTAGTGCTTTAAATAATCCACCAGGATTTTTCTCTAGATCTTTAAAAGGATTGCAATGTGTACAGAGGTGTCGTAGTGATTAAATTTACAGGACACTTACCAAAACAGTGATAAGACAGGATGTTTAATTAACACATGTACACGTTGTTCAACTGTACTATCATGCAAAAATGGAAAGACCTGAACGAGACCCCTATTTTCCTTTCAAAATGTTAAAAAAAAAATTAAACAAAGGATTATACTCACTGTACAATATAGAAGCAAATATTCTGAGGGCAACAGCAAATCCAGGCAGTACCTGAGAGTTGTACCAGTCTAGTGCTGCATACTGGGTAGAGCCAAGGTCCTGGTAATTCTAACTGGATGCCCCAGAGTGAAAGGAAAAAGTAAGCCATAAGTATGACAGTACATGGGAATTTACCAGCTGAGTTTGAAGATGTCATTCTTTGGCTGGTGGGTAGTTCAAGGACATTGCAGTACTCTTCAGCTATAAAGCTTGAAAATATCAATGCTTTTAAGGCTC
>VWYI01049044.1:3500-26886 GCA_013399455.1 Anthoscopus minutus | reverse complement strand
CACTACTGCTCTCTCACAGTACTGGATCCAGAGAGCTATTTCACATTACAACTAAATTGCTCTGTGAATTTCTCCTAGAGCGTTGTTATTCCTGCTCCTTATACTATCAGCATGTGCCCTCTCTCCCTTCATCCCTACCTAATGTAAACCCGAAGTAAGTGCAAGGAACTCGATGTGAAAAAGTATTGATTGTCCAAACACCACCACAAACAGCTTTTGGCTTGCTCTACCTTACCATGTATCTGTGTGGGCAGAAATGTCTGTTGGAAAGGAGAGAGAACTGGCACTGCTGTTTGTGTGATGATACCACCTTAGATTAGTTGAAGCCAGTGATAAAATAAAACACTGGATATTTTCCATAATAGTGATAGTCACTAGACCAAGTCACTAAGATTAATTCCTCAAGAGTGTTCTTGATGGGAGTACGTTCTCTAAAGAAAAACATTTTATTTAGAGTCTTCTTCTGAAAATATTGAAATAATTTTCCTGTCAGAAATCTATTCTAGATGCTTCCTGGCTTTTTTTATTATACAACAGTCAGGACAGAGAAGGTAAATCTTGGCTCTGTTAGCATCAAAATGTCCCTATGTGTCATAGAAGCTACATCTGTGTTCAGCAGTTTATGGTTAACTTATTTAAGATTTGTTTCTGACTGTAAATTGTATGTATTTAATTAATTAATTTAAAAATGGATTTACATTGGCATCCTATTTAGATTTTAAGTAATTCCAAACACAAAATATTGTTTGTGTATTTCAGTGCTTTCTTCTGGATTTATTTATCCCTGTATCTTAGGTTCTCAGGCAATTTCTTTATAATTTTAAATCATCAGTGTTTATCTTTTTTTAAAAACATTGTGGTTTGTTGAAACCATTAATTTTCAAGTCTATTATTTATAATTACCTTTCTTTATTGAGTTTTTGTGTCCTATATAAACGTCAGATGGTATATTTAGATNATTATCTAGGAACATTTTCTCTTTACAGACATCCTAATTACTCTTCAGGTATCCAAAGGAAATGTTAAACAGAGGTTTTTCTTTATAGAGATTCTCTTAATAGTGTCCTGGATACTGGAAAATTGACTATTTTAACTTTACAATAACAAGAATTGTAACATGTTTGAAAAAATCATGTATAGCTGAGTTGAAGTTCTTTCAAATTATTGAAAATGCATTTGAGTATTTATTCATTAATTTAGAAGCACTCCTTTTGGCCAGGGTAGTCAAATGAACATTAAGAAAATATAATACTTGATGAGTATGATAATAGTTGATGAGAACTTGGTATCGTTTAGAATATGGTGTAGTTTTAGTATAGTATAGAATTACACTATATTTGATATGGTGTCGTGTAGAATTTAGTATAGTTCCTTGCATCCAAATAAGTGGTCAATTTTAGTGTACTTTACTGCTTTGAATATTGTATAGGATCATAGAATGGTTTGGATTAGATTGGAAGGGAACTTAAGGATCATCTGGTTTCAACTGTCCTGCCATAGGCAGCAACACCATTCAGTGTCTGGGATTCCCTGGGTACAGCTGTGTCCTTAGTAAGATTTCTGGCTGCATAGAATATGTATTTCTCCTTTTACTGAGATTTTCTGTTACAAGTAAATCTATTATATTGTAAACTGATCTAATAATTACTAGTGCTTCACTTAAGAGAGGTGGATGGGATGAAAAGGGAAGAAATGATAGTATCCAATTTAAAGAAGAAGCAAGGAGCTTCCAGGCTTTTCCGTTCTCAACTCACATGTAATATTCCACAGTCACATTCCATGACTTGATGCTAGATTTTTTCATAGCTGGGGAAAAATTATAAAATATCAGCCTGTGTGAAGTCACAGTCTTATGAAGTCCTGAAATAAATTTTCATTAAATAAAATGCTGGTGATGGCAAAGTGTGAAATAATGGAATTTAAATAATTTTGGTGCTATCTGGAATTCAGGATGTGTTTCTAACAATCCTAGACACAGGAAGTTACCTTACCTAATTCAGATCATCTTAATTGTTGTAGACCTCTTAGTTTTATTGGGTTTTATCAGTTCATTATAGATTAGCCTGTAATTAGCCTGCTATTGAACAGCAGCAATATTTATTTAAACAGATGCTTAAGACTCTCCTGTGCGAGCAAGCTAGATATATGGCTTTGGTCAAGTGTGTGTTCAAAGTCTGAATTTTAGCCCTAAAAAGGTCTTCAGTAGGCCTGCATCTTCGGTTGTCCTTGTCATGGTCATCCCAACCTTTAAAAATTATTTTCAATGATCAACTTTTTTGTGTGATGCTTCTCTTCTGAGATACACATTGTGCTAGGCTCAGCCTCATTCTGCCATGACCGTTTCCATCATCACAAGTACTTGATCTGTTTCACGTTTTATGGGATCAATAAATCTCATCCCTAAAGAGTCCAGCAGCCCTTTGATTCCTGACCTGACATTTGCTAATGCTATTCCTGATGACCTGCCAGTACGGATCTTCAGAACTGCAGTCTGTGTTTGACAACACTCATAATATGAATCAATATTTAGCATTCAGTAAGTGAGCTGGGGAGTCATTTTATTGCTGCAAAAGGCTGCATTGCCCCTGGGCAGCTGTCAGAAATGGGTAGTTATTAATAGCCCTCTCTTTTGGCTTAGCATAGTCAGTAGGGGTCAGCCATGAAATGATTTAATCAGTTTATGATATCTGTGACAAAGAGCACTTAAAATATAATCACAAAATTTACGTAGAAGTGTCCCTGGGCTGTTGTAATGTTACCCCACTTAATTTTCTATGAAGTTGATGTAGTACACCAAAAGACTGTACAAGTTAAAAAAAGCAGTGTTTAAAGTTCTTTTTGCTCTTCTGTCTTACTCCCCATGTGTCTGAGTGCAGTGTTTTTATGGGAGATGAGTATGGTAACACTGAAGAAGAAAATGGTCTTCCAAAAGTTCATTGCCGCAAGACCTTTTCCACTTGATCATGGTGACTGTGTTGTTATGAAAACTTTGTGTGGGGATCGGGCATTTCCACATGTCTGAAAAGGAGGAACAGTCCCAGACTTTCTCTTCAGATATTTGGAAACATTGACATACACGTGGGATAAACAGAACATGTCTTTGAGCAATTTAATTTTCTGTGACTGTGTTTGCCACAGGCCTTGCTGAGCTTGGCAGCGTCGTCACACTTGGATTTCCATGTCTTTTGGCCATATGGTTTGGAAAAAGGTTGTCAGTGTGTCAAGTGTGAACAAGCTTGCTTCACTGTGGGTTCTCCCTTCTCTCTTTTACTTTAATCTGAAAGTGTTGTGACTTGGTAGACAATTTCACTGTGTTTATCTCTTGAGTTTTCTCCTGTTCATCTTGCAATATCCTGAGGCAAAGTTTAAGATTTTGTATTACCATTCAGTCCTTTTCTGATGACTTCTTCTCCAGCTGTACTTCCCAGTCAATCTTTGCAGTGCTTTAAGGAGCAAGACTGCTATTTTTTTTTATTCTACAGTAGCTGTTTCCTTACATCTAACATTGAGCCTGAGTGCTTGATTTTCAGAATGGTTGTATAAAGTTTATTCATAACACAGCTTCAAGATGTGCACCGATTCTGCCAGGTACTTAAGATAAAGAAAGCTGTTTTATGAGCAGCTCCCTGGGGCATGTTAAAGCACATTTTTAAGTTCTCTCATACTCAGATGGATTTTCAGCATTCTCCTTGTAGAGAATATCTGCTTCTATGTGGTAGAATATTGTCTTTGCCTGGTATGTTTCCAAGTTTTATGTTCAGCATTACATGCATATTTTCTTCTGGCAGTAATAATCATCAGCATCAGGGTGCTGGGAGAGGGATAGGAGATAGCAGTTTAGTTTAAAAAGTTTCAGAATCGATACATTTCAGGAAAATTTGGGTCAATACTCCGACCAGCTCTCTGGCTAAGGCATCTTATGATGAAGAAAAGCCTTTTTTAGGCATTTCCAACTAACTCACTAGTCACTGTGACGTTAATCATGATAAAGAATTTTTTTTATGTGTCCATCAGTGTGAAGTTGCTTCTCTTAATATTTTGGAGCCAACAGTAGTGATTTTTTCTTTATTTTTTCTAGCTGAGTAAAATACTCTCTGCCTGTTACTTTTTCAAGAGCTGATCACTGGAAACAGCCCTTCTCAGATGACTACACTACATTTACCACAGTGCATTTTACACTCTTTTATCTAAATTTGCTGAATGTTATTTACAGAATAATTCTGCTGCCAGTTACTATTACACATCAACCTCCCGTCTCACCTTCTAAAGATGCAAATGCTGTAGTTGCTGCCCAGAGGTATCCCTCCTAAGATCAAAATGTCACAGCTCAGGTTAATTCTGGTGTTACTTCTTTGAACCCTTAAGCAACAGAAAAGCTACAGGCAGTCCCTTATATCACGTGCCAGGATGTTCTCTATTCAGACAACTCTATAAATTTGATAATTGATATTTACTCATTTCATAGGAGCAAAAACTGTGTCAATATTATCTTTTGTAAATTAGAGTCAAACTTCAGCAGATAATGGTGCATATTCATAAACTGTAAAATACAAACTAAATTTTAGTAGGTATTCTTTGGTAATGTATTAACTGATTTAATGAGTTTTGAAGTCAGTAGGAGTCTCCATTGCAGTTAACTTTTAAATTCTATGATCAAGCGTTCTTATACATGACATATATTTCTAAACACAAATGCCAAACTGAGATGAAGGTTAGTGGTACTTGGAAAATTTTAAGAAGTTTATTTTTGCTGCTCTGGGCAAATTGTCTGATTTTTGAATATGTAAATTAGTTTGCATTTTTCAATTTAGAGTGGCATGCCTTGGATTTTCTTTTGGTCAATTATACTTTTTCCCTTGTGGTTTTGAGTTCTTCTGCTTATAGATGGCTTTAAGAAGTGCACTTCTACACGTGCCTTTGTCACATATGCAGTGTCTAATTGATTGTGTTTTGAATTATCTTGTTAGTCATGCAAAAACCACTGATTTACTGGTAATTCTATTTCACAGGAAACTTTTATACTATTATAATAAATATTGTTATCTGGAGCATGTAATTTATTTTTGGGCTTGCCATACTTTTTTTCATTAAGTATTTCCTGCTAAAAGTAGGAGTTCAATAGCCCTATTGGGACTATGGACTTGCTTATCAGTAGGATAATTCCAGTAGTCACTAAGTGATCAAGCATCTTCAGCAATGTCAAACATTTTCTTCCCATGCTGCGCCAGTGTGAGTGCAGCATCCCTCAGAGATATGTTCTAATGTCTTTGCTAGCATTGTGGTATCTACCAAGTGTGCATCTGCTTGCAAGGAGAGGCAGATATCTTGGATTGTGTTGTCAAAATGTCAAAATTAAAAAACGCTCATTATTTCCAGTAAGAGCTCTTAGTAATGCCACCCAACATTCTTTCTTTCAGTTTGGTTTTTTATCTCTTTTTTTGTTTTTACTGTATCATGTCAAAGTAAAATGTTTGTTGTTATAAAATTTACTGTCAAAGACAAATATCAGAGGATGGTTTCATGAGATAAGTTTAGCATCATACAGCCATAGAACTCATTCTGACCAGCAAATATTGCAAGGATTTCATGGTAAAATAATGAGCCCTAACAGTTGCCTTCTGATTTCAAGCCTTTCAATAATTCAGTAAAATATTGCATTGTTTTGCAATTATAACATAATTTATTACTGTCCTTTAAAACAAGATAGTTCCAATTTCTTAAAAGTACATTTTTAGTAGTAGGATTTTACTTCTCTGGTTAATCACAAAACCAGAAATTTTTTCACTTAAGAGTGTCATTAGTTATTATCACAATGTTGTCATAGATATTTTTTAGTTCCAAATTTATTTTGAGCAGATGGGAGGAAGATATCATATCAAACCCCAAATATTTATGTATTTTTAAAAACTAATTATGCTTGAGAATGAGTTGTACTAGAATGACGATGAGCAGAATTGCAAGCAAACTTACTGAGCATGGAAAATTCATCTAGCATTTATGACAATATTTTCCCATTGATTTCAGAGGGTTCTAACGGAATAAGACCTCAGTGAAAACTAAGTAATAAATTCTTTAATGGCATGATAGTGTCCACTGTTTTTTAGTTGGTGGCCATTTAATGTCTTGCATTTTTTATATTTTCCCTCATTCTTTTTGTGAAGTGATGCCTACCCTCTTCACAGATCTTACTCTGGCCTTCTGATTGGTTCATTCTTTACAATAAATTTTATAGTTACTTTTGAAACTTCTGTGGGTTTATGAGCTTATTCTATACTTTCATCTTATTTTCATATGTAAACAAAATTTCAGTAAGAATCCAAGTTTTTAAAACATTAAAACAAAATCAGTCATATGAAATTCATATGGAGGATATATTGAAGTTGCAGTTGTCTTTGTGAACCTTTTCTACAATTATGCGGGTTGGAACAATTGTACTACAAGTTTATTGTGTTTTGGCCTAATTATTAATTTGACCTTTTTCACTTGCAAAGTCAAAGAAGTATACTATGACTGTGTTAATTTAGGATAATGCAGCTTTGCTACTCATGCAGCTAAACAAAAAATCAAGCTTAAGAAGAAATGTTGGCAGGGCATGTCTTTTTTGTGGCAGTTTCCATGGAGGGAGAACAGTGTCAAACCCTACACTCTGTGAAAGAAATTCAGTATTAGGTGGAAAAATCTCCATCTAAAAGAAGTTTTAAAGCCTTAATCTATATGACTGAATAATGCTTGATCAGAGAATTCTGGGAAGTTAAAACAGAGATGATATTGTATTACTAATAGCAAGAGACCAGGAGAATGCCAGTGTTGTCCATTCTGTCTGGGAAAGGGAGATTGGTTTGGACTGGAGAGGAAGACTCAGGTCTTTGTTTCTTATGGGATTGCAACCAGAGCAAGATATTGAAATATCAGGCAGGAGTTTGTTCTGCCTGTAACCAACAGCTCAAGAAAGAGAAGTCCAGAAATCTACTTGAAAAAAAAGGGAGGCAAGTAGATGAATAATTGTGCACTATAGCCACATAAGGATGATTACAAAGTTTGTGTCAGTGAGCGTTGTGGTCCATGCAGGAGTAAAATGAGGACGTGAGATGGACATCTGTTAAATTCCTCCAAAAGTCAGAAGGACACTGAGCCGTATGCTAGTAACAATAGAAAAGTAATGAGAATGGTAAAAAAAAAGAGTGGTTAGAAAAGCTAACTCAGAAACACTGATGGGATTTTTAAGGAATTTGTGGTGTTGATTGTGACTGTCAAGTTAAAATGGTTGAGAAGATAGTGTTGGGTCTAAGATTTGGAGGGAAGGTGAGTGGAAACTAGTGTGAAGCACTTCAGTGTGGTCAATATGTAAGACTGTGGTTGGGAAAGTGTCAGAGGAAATTCTAGGTAATAATTTTGCCCAAGTTGTTCACTGATCTTAGATATGAAATAGAGAGATGACATGGAGCAGTTCTGGAAAGGGAAGTGGTGTCAAGTGTCAAAATCCTCTAACACAAACAAGGAGGTGAAAATTATAAAAATTAAAATTAAACATGCATTTCCAACAATGTACTCGCCCTCCTTCATCCTTACTTCATCTGTAAGGGTTTTACAATTTCATCTCATTCCTCTTTGGAGCACCTTCCTTCAAAACATAATCAAAGTATTCTTTTCTTATTCAGCATAATGCAACATCTACCCAGGCTAACTAACCCCCCTGCGCATTTAAGAAATCATTGTAAAGAAAGAGTGTCTTTGTGTGTGATAATTTTCATGGAAAGAAAACATTAGATATGTGCTGAAATGGTGAACTTTGTGACATCCTGAGGTCTCTGAGAATTCTGACATCTCCAGCAAGTGGCAGACACAGTATTCAAGTGCCTGTAATTGACCAGTGCAGCGCTTGACACCTGACACAGAGCTGACTGCATGACCTGCAAGGTTAGATGGGTAGGTAGTACATGAAAACCTTATTTAAAGCTTTCTCTGGTAACTGGAATGACTGTGACATGAGGCTAAATCACAGATAACTGACTTTAAAAAAAATATATCCAGAAATCTAACCCTCTAGAAAGGTCTGTATTGTGTACAGTATTGCCCATTAACTTCAAGATGTGCCTTGCTTTTGTTCAGAGTATTGTGTGATTAGATTTTCTTTTAAGTTACAAATGCATGATTGGAATTGTATTTCACAACTACATCTTGCTGCATGGATGAATGACAAGATGGGTTGAACCTTAGTCTTTTTTTTTTCCCTCACATTTTTCCTTCTGGATTGAGATGATGCATTGCTATACAGAATGCCTTCCTGAATGCCACTCTGCAGTTATAACATGAAATAGAACTGCTAATAGAAGCATGAGAAATTAGAGGTAGAAAAAACATATTACTTCATCATCTCCATGCACCTGACAGTACATCAGGGTCCTAAATTGTTCAGGAAGAAAGTTATTCTGAAAGGATTAGATATGATGTAATGAATTATATAAAAATGAGTGAACATAGCTTTTATAGCTTAAAATTATAGGAAGCCTGTATCTAATTTTAATACTGATACAGGAAAAAGTACCTTGGATCAGCTTTATGAATAACCCTGGTATTTCATTAGGATATTCACCCATAGTTCTTGTACCCATTATACTGACAATATTTGAATTTCTGAGAACTCTTAACATTACTAAATGTTATTAATTTCTTCTCTTTTTACCAGGAAACATTTCTAAGCTGGCATTCAGGCCACTGACTGTAAACTTTTAGAATTGTACCATGTATGACAAAACCTTAAATAACCTCAAATATTTTAATCCTTTGGAAGTTTACACTTCAACCAATAATTTTGATTAAGATTTGCTGCTTTGAAGCTGTGTCTTCTTGCAGTCATTGAAGAATGAATTAGTGAAGACTACTTAAAATTACTTTTTTTTCCCCAGGCCTGTAAGTTCACCATGGTAGGACTGGTACCTATATTCATAAACTGTAACCGTGCCCTGTATTTTTTCCTTCAGTTTTTTTCTAGTCCACAAAGGTCAACAGCATCTGTATAGGGGATCTCTTAAGTTATGACGAATTAAAGTTGGTTCATTTCATTTGATTTCCTTAACTTGCTGAAAATTCATTATCATTTTGAAAGTCAGTACTAATCTACATTTCTTTTGATCTTGCTTTTAATATACAGTAGAATTGAAATCAGAATAGAACTAATTTTAATACTTACTTTTTAAGAGAAAGAGAGCAAAAAGACTTTTACAGCTCTAGCTACTTTAATTTTCTTTTTGTGATGTTTTTCAGTTGGTTAAGTTCAAGCTTCATTTTCATGTAAATCCAAACCTCCAAATTTCATTATAATTATTAAAGGCTGTTTATTCAGTTTCTGAAAAAAAAATTGTCTCATTGCTGTCACCATAATATGAATGATCAAAGAAGAGTAATTGTAGCATTTTTTTTAGGAATCCTGCCCTCAGTAAGCCCATAGGATTTGTTTACCCGCTCTTACCAACCAACATTTTTACCCATATGTTGAGATGGCAGCATGCCTCCTTCATGATGTACTATGCCAGTTTCAATGGGATATAGATGCCAAACAATATTTAAATAAGGAACTAGCATAATGCTGAAAATACCATCTGTTCTGTAAAATTTTTCTTTCTCTGTGACAGGATCGCTGTACTGAACTTCCATGTGTTAATCTCATTTTTGATACACAATAATGAAATTTGAATACCTGAACAGCTGAAATGTCTGAGCATCTGTAATACCTCCAGTTTTATCAGGAATTGTGGAAGCTTTATGTTGTATGTTTGGAAACTATTTTTAAGAACACGGGACATCAAGATACATTGGTGAATGTAGTGTATCAACTCATACATGATAGTGGAAGTATCATACATAAATCAGCCTTCAAAGATAATTATTTACTATAATCATGCCCCTTCTCATGATCAAATCTACAGAGATCAGTATGTGGAAAATTTCTGTGATGATTCTTTCAGTGAGTTCAGATATGTCAGCTCAAGGAGCAAGGTCTATTCTCCCTGGATTCCTGGACTGCACTGATCTGAAATTTGTCATGTGGCTAAGGTTCAATTCCAGTGCAAGCTACTGATTAGAAATCTTCCTAATCAATCAGCCAATTGATTTGAAGTCTCCATATCTCTCATTCTCCTCTGTTGAAGTATCCAGCCATTTCTGTTTATTTGTTAATACAAATAAACAGCCATTCTGTTCATTTTTTAATGAACAAATTATTTTTTTACTGTGTTGTCATTTGATGGTATCTGGAAAATTACAGGTTTCCTAACAAACAAATATTGTGTGTGTATGTATAAAGATGAACATGAATACAGCAATATGGCATTTTCTAGAAAATACTAACTTTTGTGAATGGTGACAGCTGTCTGTATTAAAACAGATTGTATATGATTGATCCCAAACTGAAAATAGCTGCTCTGTAAAATGCGTATTTCTTCTAAAGAGCATTGTGTCAAAGAACGTGTCTTCTAACTTCTTTGGGTGTGGGAGACAGATCATCTTTGTTTCAGAAATGGCAGAAAGGTACAGAACAGTTTGGCATGAAGTTCTGTGATATTTTTTGTAACTGTGAGTCCCATTGAAAAAGTAGGTTTCTGAGCGACCTATAATATTATCCATGCTGAGTTTACTGAATGGTATTATTCAATATACCTTTCTCAGAATTGTTTTTGGAAATATTAAAATATAGTGTATAATATTGCTAGAATTAATTAGTTTTTGTTAGTATTTTAAATTATGTAATATGAGCCAAAAAACCCCATAAAATCAGATTAAATTTTAATTGAGAATATTTTAATACATCTTTTCTGTTCCGCTCAAATGAGTTCTATGATCTCTGTTTTCAATAAGAAAAAGTCCATTGTTTACATTTGGTTTTTTTTCCATGTTTCCTTCCCGTTTGCTAAATTCTATTTCTAGATCTTCCTCCAGGAAAAAAGGTTTGCATTTGCATTTGCATGAAGTTTTCAAGTATCCAGAGCCTGGAATACTTGTTGCTCTACAGAGGTAGATTAGGAAATTATTTTGGTTTTTGTTGTGGGGTTTTGTTTTGTTTGGTTTTCACTATACAGTAGAACAAATAAAGGGGAAAGGTCTCTTGAAACATTATAGATGTCACTAAAAACATTTTTGTGTTCCAAATTTTTGCCTCCTATATCTTCCTGCTTTCTTCATTCTATTATTATAGCCAGCCTTTAATTTTGCCTTGTTCTTTGTTCTACTTCTGGAACTGAACCTTTTCCAATGACCAGCACAGATAAAGGAATCTCTTCTGCTGAGCTTGATGGAGGAGTTGGGACCTTTCTTTACATAGTGTCTGTAAATAACATGTGGTGGTTGTAATTAGCTGTGGTTGTCTTCATCCAACAGAAAGGTGTACCGAGGCAGTAATGTTGGGCAGGATAAGCTGTCATGCTTCTCTGTGTGTCTGAAAAGCACTCAATGAGTTTCTCACTTAAACATTTTCCACAAAACCATGAGTTTTTAACTATGTTGAAAGCTGTGTATATGTTTTTAATATGAATTTACATATGTATATTAAAAACATTTAAAAACGAAAGGAAAATATTACTCACAAAGCAGGATATCTAAGTGCCACATAATAATTTTAGTGTGGGAGAAGATATGGTCCTTCTTGAGTGGAAGTAAATTGTAGTAGCCAGGGGGGCTGTTGGTCTGGCCCAGAGTGCCACAACCTCCCCAGAGAGGGTCTCCCGAGACACAGCCCTCTGGGGTCTCAGGCAGTCTCTGGCTGCTGGGAAACCTTAGCAAGGGGCAGCCTGTGGCTGCAGCTGATCAGCTCAGTGATTTCAGCTCAGTGATTTCAGCTCAGCTCACTAGGTTCTCGCAGGCCGAGTCAGAGACACAGGGACAGGAGTGGTGTGGTAGTTTCACAGAGGCAGCCTTCATCATCCAGAGGCAGCTCTGCGATGGGTTCCAGGGAAGGCAACTCCCTCCTGAACTGGGCTGAAGCTGGGGCTTTTATAGGGGAAAACAAGGGTGGCACCCAGGGTAAAAGCCAGTGGGTTACAAAGAATCTACATATGACAACAAGGCATGGTGGAAGGCCTCCTTCAAGGGGTATCTCCCTGAGGAAGAGTTTGAGATAGCCCATCATGGCCAGCTCAAGGAACATCACAGCAGGGCAGAAGCTTGGCAAGCCTATCTGCCTCCACAGTAAATGTGTGAGATCAGTTAAAATATTCCATTTGTTACACTATTGAATATTCCCAACTCTCTAGTCTATCCACATCTCTCTGTAAGGCCTCTCTACGCTCAGAAGAATCCACAGCTCTTCCTAATTGAGTATTGTTGGCAAACTTAATTAATGTACATTTGATGCCATGTCCAGTTCATTTATAAAATCAGTAAAGAGCACTGGGCCTAAAATTGGGCCTGGGATTCCCCACTGGTACTGACTGCCAACCTGGTGTAACTCCATTTATTCTTGCTCCTTGAGCCAGACCTCTCAGACAGCCATTCACTTGTCTGGAAAACCTAGAGCCAGCTGCCAAAGGACTGTGGCAGATGGCTTTTGAATATGTTCAAAGATGAGGACTCCACAGCCTCCCTATAACCTTTTCCATTGCTTGGTCTCTCTCACAGTAGAAAACTGTTCCCTGGTGTTCCCTGACTCTTGTTCTGTTACTGGGCGCCACTGAAAACTGGTTCCATCTGCTTTGCACCCTTCTTTCAGATGTTTGTGAAGGTTGATGAGATTCCACCACTTCAAGCCATTTTTCTCCAGGCTAAACATTCCCACCTCTTGCTTTTCCTCATTGGAGAGATTCTCCAGTCCCTTGATGGTCTTTGTGGCCTTTTTCTGGACTTTCTCCAGTACGACCTTTTCTTTCTCATACTGGGGAGTCCAGAACAGTACTCCAGAACAGCCTTGAAAACCTGCCTAGTTTTCTTGAGTGTTTTGTTAGAATAAACCTAAAATTTAGAATTATCACAGTTGGTTTTTTCACATAATTTCTGTTAAAAATTTGACTGTTCTGCTTTCATGTGCTGGTATAAAGGTAACAGGGACAGTTACAGTTGTCTATGCAATATGCAAATACTAGTCAGCTTTCATTTTGCAAACTCACATACGTTGCTAGCAGGAGGCAAAAGAAGTTTAAAAACAAGCTAAATTTAAATAAAAAGATAAATTAAGGAAATATTCTAGTTCATAGCTATACCAGGCTACCACATAATTGATAATTTTTGTCTTTGCTGGCTGACTTTCTCTGTGTAATGAAAAGTTTTTATTATTATAGGTCACTGTTTATCTGAGGATTTTACTTTGTTTAGGCTTAATCCTTTATAAAATATTAATTCTGATGGACTATGTTATAAAATCAAGACCATGGAGATGCTTCATGGTTATTTTTTTTAACTGGATTAGTCCCATATCAAGTATTTGGTATTTGTATTTAGAAGCAAGTATCAGCCTTATAAGTAATATTTGCTTCCCCAGCATAAATAAATACCCGATGTAAAAATAATCCTGTTAAAACTGAACAAATGAACTGTACACCAGTCTCTCAGAGTTCTAGAAGACCCTGACTGGTAAATACTTGATTAATGAGTAATCCTTTTAAATGAATAAAATTTGTGTGCCACATAGAGAAGCAAATTACAATCATGGTTAGACTTGTTATAGGAAAGTTACAGATGAATAAATCTGGACAGATAATTTATGAGAAAGCATTATTTGATAACTATAAGCCTTTTATAAGTATAGTTTCAATTACTTTTTTTCAAAAATATATTTAAAGGATTTATATCCATGTCATGTAATATTGGAAATATTCATGAGAAAAAAGTGGGCATAGATATGTGGTAGTAAAGCACCAATATGTTAAAATGGAATGTTTTCTTATTTCCATTTCATTGCATCTAACTTTAAAAAAATTTAATACTTTTTTTGTTTTATGCAAGCCTAAAAAAATTATCCTAGCAGTTAACCTTTTACCCAATATAGGTTACACAAAGTTAGATCATTTGGATTGAAATTTTTTAGAGAGACATAGGTGTTTTAATGAAAAATAGAAACCTTATTTGCTCATTCAAGGATGTATTATAGCATTTTCTATCCTTTTGGAATTCAGTTTGGGAGTTTTTCCTATCAAAAGCAAAAGCAGAATATATATTTTTAAAAATCTATTTCATATATATGAATGAGTCCATGAAAAAGCTAATGAATTGTTATTTGTGAAGCTCATTAGAACAGATCAAATCAAAATAAACTAATAAACAAAGAGCCTGTGCCAGTAAGAACATATGATTGTTAATAGCTTTTGCCTCAATACTTCTGGCGTCTGGATGACAGCATTCCTCACAGTTGTTCACAGAAAGGAACCAAATGAATTCAACCAAAATGAATAAAACATAATGCCGTGGTCAGGTTGTGTTTGGTAAGGAAAGTGAGAAAGGATGAGAAGGTTTTGAGTGCCTTCTGACTATCTGTGAGTTCCTTTATTTGGGAAGCAATTAGACTATCAGCCTCTGTAAATCTAGAGCTAGCAAGGACCCATGTGACTCCAGATTTAAGAATGGAAAAAAAAAGGTTAAAGCTTTAGTTGCATATTCCTTTTGTTTCTTGGCTGCATTGGAATGACCATATTGTCCTTTCCTGAAGACCAGTTTTAAAATCATTAGTCTCTTTTACATATGTAAAGGTCTTAAGAGATAATATCTGAATGAGTAGAAAGGTGGATTTGCATAATGATGTAAAACTGCCACTTGATTTACTTTTAAAGGTATCTTCGTTAACGAGGCTTTTGAAAGTAGAAGAAAGTGGAAAGACAAGTGGTTTTATCTGCAAGGAAGTGATCAAAATATGCCCTGTGTTCATATAGAAATACTTAGACTTACTAAAATTAAAGTTTTAACAGTTAATTAATTTTTTCTTGTCCCATAGAGATTTTCCTTTTATTTTTTGAAAGTTGTTTCTACTTTGCTCTTTTATTTTTTCTAAACAAACAATTTCTTGCCAGATACATAGAGCATAATTTCAACCCTATCTTCTATGAGTTTGTTAATACAAAAACTCATAAGAGTTTGAGAATAAACTGGCTCCAAGATAAGTTAGGGTTTAAGAATGATTTGATTTTTGTAAACAAAGTAGTATAGATTTGAAGTCTGAAGGTCATCGTAACTACATGGAAATTTTGCAAAACACATAATTTCTGCCATCTGTACATGAGTGGAAAAGGATATTTCTACAACTCTGGCTAAAAATATCTGTCTCATTGGCTGGAAGAAATTTGCTACTGGTTGATTGATGGACTTAATGAATTTCCCCTGGTTCTTACAGTTTTCATCTCAACTTTTCTTCTATTTGGACTATGTGATGTCATCCAATTAATGCATGACAGTAAACCAGGATGGTTTGGTTTATTTTATATATATCTCCTACTCTTTGTTATATGAAAGGAGAAAACACAAACAAGGAAATTAATTCTGATTATGCTGAGAAATAATGGAAAAATTATTTTCTTATTAATTTCCACTTCATTTTTGGAATTATTTGTGGAAATCTATTTTGGAATAGATTTGTGATCATCACCGATTTTCCACTGTCCATTTTTATACTTGCTGTTTGAACCTGATACTAGATCAGTATACCATGCCAGGTATTTGTTCCATTGTTAATATTTACAGGAATTAATGTATTCACAAGCCTAGTAACTAGAACTGGTTTAAGAGAGCTTGAAGAAATAGTGATATTTAAAACCTTGAGCTGCTTCTGAAAATCTTGTCATAAGTGATATAACTTAGTCATAAGTGATCTTCAATAATCTTGTTTAAATTCTCTTTTCATTCACTATTGACAAAGGAAGGTTTAGAAGGTAATATTAATTTTTCTGGTTAATTGAGGGTGGCATTGTCAAAAGCTTGTCCCACAGGTACTACAATTAGGAAGTTCATTTGAAAGTGTTTTAGTTGTTATACTCATTTAGAAAGAAATCCAACACCTATTATTACATTAACTAGGCCTGCTGAAACTATTTTATTTTAATCTTTACATGCAGAACTCTTTTTGAGTTTGTTTGCTTGCTCATTCTATGCAGTCATTGAGACTACTGCCTTTCAGCTTTCTGAGCTTATTCTGTAGGTCTGAATTGTTTGTTTTAGCAATGGAGAATTTTACTGACTTGATTCACATTGTGAGTGCTGACAAAAAGATCAGAGATCATACAAGATGGTGCAGAAAGGGATCTGAAGATATCCTGTTAAGATGAGCTAAAGGAGATTTAAGTCTGTGCAAACTATTCTTGGCAGGTATCTTTCTGACCTGTTCTGAAAGTGGAGATTCTCCAGCTAACATATTCCATTACTATTCCAGTCTTTCCCCGTCTTCATCACTAGAAGTGTTTTCTGATTTTTGTCTCACTCTCCATAGCACTACTTTAAGATCACTTGGTATTCCTAGTGAGCAAATGTGCACAGATCTATGTTTGATTTTGCTATCATTTTTTAATGTATTTTTATATAATAATGTACACCTTGACCTGACTTCTGTGGGAAAGGCATTACTAAATCAGTCAGTCATTCCCCACAGACCATCAGAAAGCCTCAGCCCTTGGAAAATTAGGTCAGCATTTAGGAAGAAACATCCATGGCTGAGAATTCACTTCGGCTGTTTTATAGACTCTTGAGCTGTCTGAAAGAATTCTCTTTGGTTCATTTCTGGTGGCCTAACCAACCAGCTGCTATTTAAACATTTCCTGTATAAACAAGACTTCTGACTAGGGATCATCTTGGAGAGTTTCAAGCATTTGTGTGCGGTAAGTCAATGTAACCTCTAAAACAGATTGCATTACAGACCTACCATTGCAGCTGTATAAATGATGCAATTGCATTTGCTCCAAGGATTTGGCACTTGTCCCTTGCTGCTTCCATTTTTTTGTACTGCTGTATCCTATGTCACCAATCAGTCTGATTATGTAAATTATGGTTTTTGAAATAAAGTCGTTTTGAAACAGCATGATTTGAGGGGTCCATGATACTTCAGAGTTGCTGTAATTTTAATTTTCAAAAAGTCTGAATAAAGGCATTTCCACATAAAAAGTAAGGCTTAATCTTAAATTTAATATGTCAGTCAATTTAATAATCTTAAATTTAATATTTAATGGAAGTCTACAGAATTTGAGAATTTTTAATTGTTTCACAAGTAAGCAATGGAAATTCTGGGAAACTGCTCCAGAATATTCTGCACATATCATGGAATTTGTTTCAAGTGCTGTAAAAAGAGAAAATGAAACAATTCAATGTATCTCTAAAAACAGTTTTCACCTAAATTGTAAGACTGTGTAGAAAAATAAATATGTAATTCATTCCAAACCTTGTCTTTTTAAAGGGGAAAAATGTAAAATATCTCTTCTTGTCAGCTTTCATCCTTTGAGTGTTAATTGGCGTGATTAGAAGCAGACCTTGTATCCTAAACTCAGGATGAAGGACTGCTGCACATCTCACTAAAAAGCTGAGTTTTCATTTCTGCCATTCTGATGCTGTACAGGCATTGGGCAAAATTACAGTGTTCAGGAAAGACTTGTGCCTGCGTTTCCAGATGTAAGGAAGGTGTTCTGATGGCAAGAGCTACCATAAAATGGTTAAAAAGCTTCTTGAGAAGGTCAACTGACTGTGGTATTGGAATTCCATTCTATGATGGAAGATCAAAGAATATGGATAAGTGTACTCATGCCTCTTTATATGTGTAGTAGGCCAAAGAAACTTGCTTTTTCCTTCTGCAAATCAAATTGAGAGAGTGATAGCTAAAAGCAGATCTGTGGTTGAGGTAGGAACATTAATCAACTAACAAAAAGAGTCAAGTATGATGACTATTGACTCCATGGTGCCAGAATTTGACTATACTTGTTTGTCAACAGCTATATTATATCAGACAGTCTAGAAGTCTTATGTCAGTTTTTATGCATTTTTTTCCCAACACAAAGAAAATTAAATTTGGTATTATGCCTGAAGTGATTCAGAAATTGAAATGACACTGAAAGCTGTAGTGTTGAAACTAACATTTCTTCGGTGTGATATTTCTGTGCTGTCACTCCTATCTTCTTTTTTTTCTTTTTTTAAACAATATCAGCTACTATTTATACACTTAGAATTTCTGACCAGATTACTGTGGAAGGTTGTGGTACCCACATGTACAAAATAGTATAATAATGTTCTATTCTTTTTGGAACAAATTTGTTACACAGATTGTCAGATGAGTCATTTTGTTCATGTCAGATATCTGAAAATAATGGAAAGATGCCAAAGTAAAAGCCCAGTAATCCATGCACTGGTGTAATGGAGCAAATGAAATGCAAAGCTCTTGTACAGGTCCAATTTCAGTACCAAATGCTTACCTGTCAGTCAGCAAAATTGTCCCTGAATAAAAATTAGCCCTTCTGAGAGGGAAACAATTTTAATATACATGAAATTCTTTGAATCTCTTGTGAGGTAGAAGTTGTTTTGAAATGCTGAAAAGGAAATCTTAGTTCAAGCTAGTTCAAATCACGCATGTATTGGTGACTGTGAGAGGTCTGGATTTATCCTTATTGTTTGGTATCTCTTGCTCCTAAGATTTCTCTTAGGCCACGGCAAATCTGACCAATCACTGGTTTTAAAGTTTTAGATAGGTAATATGCAGACTTTTGGAGGTATCTGCATTTAGTCTGTGAAAGGCTTGATTAAAACTTTATTTTGTGGAATGCCACCGTAAGAGATATCTTGCATATATCACAGTTATGATTTGCCATGACTAATATTTTTGAAGCGCTGTGCAGCTGAGTGTGCTTCTACCTAAAAAGTGACCATTGAGAGAACATATTTTGCTACTGAGATGTCCTCCTCTGGTCCAAAACATGAAATATTAAACATAGTATTTATCATATGTACCTTCAGAGTTGAGGCTGCCATAGCTCTATGTGATCTTGAGTTATGAAGCCCCGATTTCCTGCGCATTTCAATAGTGTGTCCCTGTAATGTTTCTCTGTGCTGAGGGTGCAAGAGGCTAACTGGAGTCAATATAGCCATTGACAGTCATCAGGACTGCTTCTCTGAAAGTTAATGTCTTGAGAATGAGCCAGCCCTTCAGGAATGAAAGGAAAATGTGCAGTATGAAAAATTATAATAAGTAAATTGAACAAAACTGTGTATACTTTTAGGTTAAGACTAGTTGAAGTGGTGATTAAAAGCTCTGAACTGATGCATGGAAACAAGAAGCACAATACTGAATTCATTTTAATTCTCTGGTTTAAGTGGGTGTGCCTTCACTTCTGAGACTAGAAATAATCATACTTGTATCAATCTATATTGTGTGACTTTTGTAAGCTGTGAAAATAGTATTTTTCACTGAATTGTCACTTATTATTGTTCATTTGTGGCCACTAACATAGAAAAATGTTGCAGCTACAATGTCAGAAGAATAGGGACAATTTGATGTTTTCTTTTGATGCTGTTTGTTGATACCTAGACCACTGCAGCTTGATTGCCTAACATTAAACCTATAATAACAGTGCAATCATAGCAGTATCATCATGAATGTCGTTACAATAGAAACAACATTTACACGGCTTCAGAATGGTAATTATCAAAGTTTTTGTCATGAAGCGGTTATTTGCTAGCATTGATCTGCCCCGGTCAGTTGTTAGCTCTTCTCATCTGAGGTGTATTGATTGTATAATCAGTAGATAGGGGCTGCGGGCAGATGAAATTCAGTGTTGTTGGGCAAATTATTGTCTGCTTGCCTGTTGACCTGGACCCTGCTGGTTGTACCTTAGACAGTGCTGGGATTATTACTCATTTCAGTGACCTTACTCTGACAGAGAACTCCATATTATTATAAAAGATAAATGGCATCCTTCTTTACTGTGGATATGGTTGAATGCAGGTGTCAGTGTGTAGTGAAACCGAAAATCTTGTGCAGCAGTGTTCCTTGACTTTCCTTCACATCAGTTTCCTTTTTAAATATAAGTAAAGATACTGTACAGTTGCCACACATTTCATATCATACATGACATCCATTTTTAGGTACAGGATGTGTAAGCACAGTGGTTTTCATTGGTCACTCAAGAATTCTACTTGCCAGGCTGTAAGATATTGATAAAATTCAAAGACAACTTTTGCCATCTGATAGCAAGGAGGACCAAACTAATCACTACATCTAGATATATACTTTTAAAACTCAGGCCTATAGACCACTCTTGTGATCTAATTTTGCAAACTACTTTCTCATTTGTTTTTTATCTGTTGCATCACTATGAAGAAACTAAGTAATGATGCAAGTAAAGGTGTGTGAGAGATAATAGTAAAATGTCTATCAGTCCAGTAAAAGTAAATCTATGTAAAGTTCATATTGGAACTCTTACAGCGGTAAAGGTTATTAGTGCACAGGGCAATTAGGAAGGAGATTTGCAGTATCGTTATTAGCAGGGGCACAGCCCTCCTGACTCAAATGATATGAGGTGGTGTAGAAACCATGAATACTTTTACATCCCTCAGTAAAGCGACCTGTGCTTGGCTAAAGTACTGTGCTCTCTGGTGGTGACTGTACCATTGTATTGTAAAGGTCAGTCATTACCTGTGCATTGTATTTAAACCACCTGCTCACAGCAAGTAATTGTATTTGGATGATCAGCATTTTTATATTAATTGCCATGGCCTGCTGAAGCCATGATAAGAATACTGAGTGCTTAAACAGCAATTGCACTTTAAAGTGCTGTAAAAACATAAGCTAATTATTGTTATGCTGAAAAATCTATAGATGGCTCCATATAGCTTTGAAACATACATTTTGGACCTTAATTTAATTGCGAGATACAATTTTTTACCTTTAAAAGAAAGTAATGCAAATGGCTCTCTGAAATTGCACAATGATGGTATTACTGTAACTTCTAGAATAACTGCCCAAGAAGGGGAGTCTTTGCAAAGCACCATTATATTTAAACCTGATGTAATAACATTTCTTCAAATATAAGGAAAAAAATTCAATGTGAAATTGAAATTTCTTCCTCTGTAGATGTGTATAAGTGCAGGTGCATCCTGAACAGAGAAGGTAAATAACATGCCAGATGAGAAATAAAACAAAATGAAGAAGGAAGGACAATAAGCACTTCTGTGGCAGGATGGCTTGTCTGCTAAAGAGAAAATGTATATATGAGAAACCATGTTAAAATTGATAGAAACTGTGACATGAAGTGAAGCAAGTAAATATGATCATCCATACATAGAGGTTTATATTTTGGCTGACTTTTTCAATAATCATGTAGGTCTTTCAAGAAATAAAAACGTACGTTATTTGCAAGAGCAATAATTGCAACCACTGGCTTATTAAGGAAAATGAAGTTTACTTTTCCAAGATCTGGCTATTATAAGCCATTCTACAAGAAAAATCCAATTCTTAGCTGGTAACTTAGTGGTCTAATTAGAGGGGAGGATGGCAGTTTTATGAATCTGTCTGTCCTCTTGGAATGTTGTTGACTTCTGCAGCATATTCCTATAACTCTTCTGCCAGAGGTTCATATTTCTGTGACTGAAGGCATATTTCAATACAGTAGAGCTCTGTCACATTGGCTCAGCCTTCTGTGAAAACCAGGTTGTGAGAACGAGCTTTGAGATTCTGTAAAATCTATCTGAGATACTAAAGGTAAAATGTGAGATATATAAATGACTGAAACAGTTGAAGGATTCAAGAGGAAGAGATGACTCAGGACTATCAAGTATTCCAGGAGTACTGAAGGTTTCCTGCCTTCACACTTGGTGTTTGCATGGCTAGTGAAGTTTCAACAGGTGTCTGAGAAAGGGTGATAACAAATTAATTAGTATAAGGTAGCTTGTAGTGCCTAATTATGCGTTATATGCATTCGCTAGTAAGTAATTGATTCGTGTCTTTAGTTGTTTATATACTGCTTGCAGTTGTTTTATAGACAGTAAAATTTGCCTGAACAAAATGATCCAGAAAGGGAAATTTCCAAGCATCCCATGTGTAAAATTGGGTGGTGGCATCGCATGTTCAGTAGTGTCCAGTCCTTCCCAAGACTGTCTGCTAGACTTAACCACCAGCTGCTACCCAGGAAGGCAAGTAGCCAAACCCCTGATATTTTGATTCTTACTTATTTGGTCTTCAAATTGAGATCTGGTCGTTTTGGTTTTATGAAGACAGCTTTAGAAAATGGCAAAACATTTTTATTTTTCACAGGAATCCTCAGAGTCCAAAGTAATATGAGTTAACTGTGTTCAGTACAAAAACATAACAGTTTTTGTCTCATTTTTGTCAGGAGGTGGAAATCCTCTCACAAGATATTTTCTAGGAATTGGGAACATGGAAAAGTTATAGTATTCTTACGAAGTATTTTAGAGTCCTCTATAATCTCATATAGATTAACTCATCTAAATTATGTTGATCTCTTGGCTGTTTTGAAATGTAAGGATCGAAATATGTGTGGAGGTCTTATTTGCAAACCTGGCAGTAAAACTGTATTAAGACTCTGAGTGAGGCTCTTCAGATACAATTTTGTATGGGGAAAAATAAAATATCTCAACATGGTGATTCTTATTGCAAAGGAATTTTTCATCTCTTGAATTTTGGAGGGGTTCATTAAATATTTCCACTCTGAAAAAAAAATTAAGGATATGGTATCAAAAGATATAAGTAAAATGTTTGCTTGAGGCAAACCATAAAAATATGAAAAAAGCTGCTTTTTCAGTATCACAAGATTGACATCAAGCAAGTCAGAACATCAGCCTGCTTTACTGTATTATTTTTCTTCTCTGTGTGGGAATAAATGTCAAATTTCTTAAGCAACTGCAACAAAATATTTTCACAGGCTGGTTGATATACTGAATGATCTCATAGGAAAATTCTCTTAGCAAAATGAATAAGAGCAAAGATGACTACTTCTTCATTACTAGGAAACTGTTAGGAAGCTCAGTATTGTCTAAATATGCATGCTAGAATGATATCAGTTCTACAGTTCAGGTATCTCCTTTTGAATATTAAAACTTGCAATTCTAATCTCCTCAGTTTCATTTATCTACTTTCTGTAACATCAATATATTTAATAAAATATTGATGAGGTCATAAGAAGTAAGTCCTCTTTAGTTCTGAATTTCATCATTTGACTTTTGCAGGTTCTCCCGTAAAGCAACAGTTTTTTCCATTTCAGGCCTTAGTGAAAATATACTGTAACTGTTGAATGAATCAGTTAATTTAATTTCTTTTTCCTCCACATTTGAAATTTAATTTTATGTTACATAAACTGGCTCAGTGGTTTCATCCTGTGGCTGCTTGGTTTGCAAGGGCAGGGCTGAACAGTATGCAACTTTCACAGTAGCTCATGTTTGCTCTGAATAAGGTTTAGAATGAAGCTCATAGTTCTTTATGTAAATGCAG
>VWYI01049038.1:200-14412 GCA_013399455.1 Anthoscopus minutus | reverse complement strand
TTTTAGTCTCACATTTTAAACGCAGCCGTCCTGCCATCCTGCCCCCGGCCAAGCATTCCCCCGCTGTCCCCGTTCCCTCCCGCCCGCCGGAGAAGCCCCCACTGTGGTTTCGTGGGGGCTCTTTAGTGTTTTGGCATGTGCCGCCTTCTTTGGGATGCAGAGGACGGTGCTGTTAGCGGTGTCCAGGCGCGCACAGGCGAGGGTGAAATACAGAAATACAGAAATACAGATCATTCCCCCTCGGCTGCGCTCCCTCCCGGCCCTGCGGCTGCGAGTTTGGGGGAGGCTGGGGAGCTGAGCCTCACAGGTTCTGCCGTGGCCGGTGTTTGGTTTGTGGGGTAACCCAGAGCGGCTTGGGTGCATTGTTAGAGCCGGGACCGAGCGCTGCAGGCAGCGAGCGGGACCGTGGCCTCTCACCAGCGCTGCCCGGCTTATCCCGGCTTGGAGCGCGGTGCCGCTGCCGGCGGGCAGCTCGGGGCTGTCCCCTGTTGAGCTGTGAGGCTGCTGAGCTGTGGTTCTGCCCCGCTCCAGGACCCCGAAGCAGTGCACAGCCCTGTCAGCCCGGCCTGTCCTCCTGCCCCGGCGACATCATGAAGTGGCAGCTTGTCCTTCTGGCCCTGCCCTTATCCTCTGACTGCAAGGAGTTTTCTTGCCACTCTGCATTCACGAGCCTCTCTGGATTTGCTTGTTGCATAAGCACGCATGTTTAATATTGATTCAGGAGCTTTATTGCAAAGAGCTGAGGCCCAGGGAGAAGCGCCGAGTGCCTCGTGCTGATTAGAATTCCACTCTTAAGTAGATAGCTCTTTACATAATGCATTCAGGCTGGGCTGGTACAATGGGGGTGTGAGCTTTGAGAGGGATCGACTGATTTGGTGAGAACAAAGGTGCTGAGAGCAGATCCTGGTGAGGAGCTGCTGTTAAGGTCCTGCAGGGATTTTAGGGCCCTGTTGCTCTCTGTTGTTACCCTCCTGAGGAGTTGTACTTTTGGTCAGGGCTGGAATTTTCCATGCCTGCGGTGCCCAGAGGTGATTTTTTTTTTTTTTTTTCTGTTAAGCTCTAACAAGCGCAGAGAACACTATCCCTGTGCAGATTGCTGTAAAGAGCAGATGCTATCTGTCGCGCTCTTGCTGGGGTATGGAAATCACCCCGCACGCTCCTGTGCTGCAGCCACAAGCCCTTCCCTGTGAGGTTTTCACACATCGCTGTGGGACACAGGCCTCCCCAAGAGGATGGGGTCTCGCAGGATCCTCCGGGGCCGGGTTTGCTCTGTCATTCCACGGCCAGCTCTGCTCTCGGAGCGTGGTCTCTGCCGGGTTTTCATCTGCTGCTCACCGCGGCGCCGGCTGGGGCTGAGGTGTGTGGTTCACGTGGTGCTGTGCGCGGATCTTCTTGCTCTGACCGCGCACGAGCCGGTGCTGAAAGGAGGAGTTGTTTTTCAGCTGTGTGCTTTCTCAGAAAATAAAAATGAGAAGGAGAAGTGTGTGGAGTTAAACTTTCTGGGGTTTAAGGCACGTGTGTACGGTCACATCACTGCAGCAGGGTTGGCTTTTCCCTCGCGTGCTGCCCGTGCGCTCGGAGGGAGGGCGCGGGTTTGGGTGTGGTGTTAGCTCCTGGAACAGGAGCTGGAACCCAGTGACAGCAGAGAGCTTTGCTCCCCCTGCACCATCACTCTGGGGTGCTCTGGAAGGGCTTCTGGGCAGAGCTGGGTGCTCAGGTGGGAGCTGGGACGAGCAAGCATGCTCCGAGCTGCTCCTGGGCAGCCGCTCCACATCAGCCTCTCACACGGAGAAGCTTCCCAGACGTGAATTTGTGTCAAAACTGTTGCTGCTCAAGAGTTTTCTTCAAGCTCTTCTCCAGTTCCTTTTCTGCTGCCATGTGTCTTGAATTTCGGTAGCTGCTGCCAGTGAGATGAGGAGAATTGATACTGATGATTCAGATGCACGCACAAAAATAGCGTTGTGGGGAGCGTTGGCTCTTGGGAGCACGGTGCCTTCTCCTCGGTGCTCTTCCCCGTGCCCTCTAATGCTGATTGCTCTCTTCTGGGCAAACATTTTGCTGCCATTCACCCTTCGGGCCAGTAGATAATAGTCTGATGTGCTGGAAAGTATCTGCAGTTTAATCCCTTACTCGTACCTTCGTCAAATCACAGCTGCTTTTTGTTTTACTGGTTTATGGATTTTCCTCTGTCGTGTTTATCATATAAAACTGCTGCCCTTGCATTATTGAACAGCAAAACTCCGTAGTAATGTTTTGGTGGTTAAAAGCCACAAATGTGTGCGCTGCATTTTTTTTTTTTTGTGTTTGTCTGATTTTGGAGGCAGCAGCTGATGCAGGAGCCTCTCTCGTCCTTTACTGGTGTGAAATGTTCTAGCAAGATGTCAATTTGCACGCTGTTCTGATTAGCCAGTCCGTTAGTGTCGCGTTACTGCCTGGTGTCAAAGTGCTGGAAATCTGTCTGGGATGGCTGATGCTCCCAGAGCATCAGTGGCAGCTTTCAGGAAGCAATTCATGTCATTTCTTAGGTGCATTTTCCCAAAAATTGCCTTCACGGTTGCAACTTGGAAGTACGGTTTTGTTCTTTCAGGCGTGTTTTGCATTAATTCGTTTCCCTGCTCACCCCGGAGCCTGGCTGCCCAGAATCGCATCCCTTTGGCATCACGGGGCGCCAGGAGCCTTGATCCCTCCGCAGTCTGTCACTTTGCTACCGTGTGCGTGACTCTGTTTCCTTCTTTTGCTCGCAGTTGTTATTTTAGGGGATCCTGGCCGGAACACGAGGGGTGTTCTGGCTGGGTGGCTCAGACCCTCTACAGCTGCTGCCAGTGGCCCAGCTGTGCCAGGACCTGTGGCGTGGGCAGAAGTGCAGTGTTGCAGCTGGGCAGTGCCGTGGGACACGTGGGCTTGTGTCACCTCTGTCCCCTTCCCCAGCCCTGGCGCGGGTTTGCATGCCGGGGCTGTGAGTTTACACGGTTCCTGTCAGGGAACAGCTTGGCAAGCTGCTGCCGGAGATGGGGCAGCTGCAGGGACCTGCAGCACCTCCTGTGCTGCTGGTCATTGGAAATAAACGCTCTGAGGTGGCGCTGGGCTGGCTTCTGAGCAGTTTGTGCTGAAAGCCGGCAGCTCTCTCTGTGCCTCAAAGCTGCTCAAAGGCTTCCTGAGCCCCAGGCGTGCCGCAGTGGCTCGTGTAAAACCTTTTCTTCTTTGATTTTAACTTCACAGACTGGTTGGGTTTCCGTCACAAGGCTGCGCTGGGGCTCCTTGTGTGTGCAGTGGCAAATCCATCTTGGGCTCTGCGCTCGGCTGTGTTTGAGCGTGCTGGGCTCGCCACAGCCTTCCCCAGCAGCCCCTCTGCAGCTGCAGCGCCAGGCGTGGATCTGGAATCTCTCTCCCGAGCTGATGTGTGGGACTGCTTCCCTCTCTCCAGCAAGCCTCTCCAGAGGGCCACTGCAGCCCTGGAACCTGCAGCAGCGATTTTCACTGCCGTGCCAAGGCTCTGCTGTGTGTCTTAGCTTTTATTTTTCTCTTTTTTTTTTTCTCAAACGTTCATCATCTTAGCTCTTTCGGACAAAGCGATCCTTCCTGGTCACGGCGCTTCTCACGTAACGTCCCCTCTGAACAGTGAAGTCTCCCAAGTGGTCTGGTGTTTGGGAAATCCCTAGTTTGCTGGAGGAAGTGAAGGAATGACACGCACGTGCTGGGAGAGTGGCCTGGAGAGGGCCTTGGCCTCCTCCAGCGGCTGAACGCAGTTACCCAGTGCCATCCCTGCTGTCACGTTTTTAGGCTGAGTTCCGTGGTGAGCCCCCACGGTGAGTGGGTGAGTGGGGCTGTGCACGGTGTCAGTGCCCAGGCTGATTGCCCGGGATCCTCTTCCTCTGGGATGCATCCCTGAACTCCAGCTCCATCCGAAACCGCCTGCTTTGGCTGGTGCTTCCTCGCTTGGGGCTGGTGGTTCTCCCCGAATTGCAAAGTGTGGCTTCTGTGGGAGGCTAGGGGGAAGGTGAGCCGCTTCTGAGTGGGAAAAGCGTTGCTCTTAGCAGGTAGGAAAAACATGTGAGTGTTTTTTAAGGATCTGGATTTGTCACTTCGGAGCAGGTCTCGACCAGATCGCGTTATTGAAAACGGGAATTGTTTGGATGAAGGGGTTTTCAGCTGTGTTTAAAACTTTGCGTGGCTGAATGGCCAGAGCGCTTTGGCTGGGGTTCGGTAAGGTGTTGGGGATTTTTAGCAGCCCCTGCCCTTTGTGCCTCAGACGAGCTTCTGCCCAGCTGTAGTAACCCCTCCATAAAGGCAAGAGAGTGAAATCCCCGTGAGTTTTTTTCCCCTGACCATGAAAATCATGAAAAGACTGCTTTCTGTTTCTAAAACCCTCGTACTTTCTCCAGGCTCTGTGTGTGTCTGCCTGTTGTTTTGTAGAACAGCGTCAAACTGAAGTGTACCTCGGCACCTCGTGGGCCTCAGCCGAGGCCGTCCAAGTGATCCTATCTCTTAAACACTTAATTTGCTGCCTCAAGAGTTTCTCTGGATGTTTGGAAGCCGTGCTTTCCTTACCCGTGTTATTTTGGCACGTACAAGCCCTCGTTCTTGGGCTGTGCTACCCCGTAACGCTGTCTGGCTGCTGCAGCTGAGGAGGGACTGGCACGCAAGGCGGAGTGTTGAATTTCTGTTCCACAAACGCGTTGTTGATCCCCTCGTGTGCTCTTTGTACAGCCCGGTGTTCTCCGGCTGGCCGGGAGCAGCTCGCTTCCCCGGAAGGGAATGCGGTCCCGGAGCCGTGCAGGGGATGCAGAGCATGGGACCTTGTGCGTGTTATCTGGCGGCAGCAGTAAGATAATCGCTGTTTGGAGAGAGCGTGTCCCAGCTGATCCAAGCGCAGCGCGGCCATCCGGGTCACTGTGGGGCTCCTTTTGCATTCCTGCCCCTAGGACGAGTACAAGTAGAGCGAGGGCAGCCGCTGAGCCGGGCTCCCTGTCCCGCAGGGGCGAGCCGGCGCCGTGCGTGGTTCCAGGTCTGTGAGGCGGCGTGCCGGGAGAGCAGCGCTCCTGCCTGCGGTCCCTCCGCGCTGCCCCGGTGACCATTTGTGGCAGGGCTGTCGCTCACCGCGGGGCTGTGTTTGGGATTGCAGGCAGCTGCTGCTCCGTGCTCCGCGTTGCATTGCCCGGGCTGAGGAGGCGCCTCTCGCCACAGCGAGGCAGCCGTGTTCGGGGTTTGGGGTTTGTTTGGGATTTGGGGTTTGGGGTTTGGTGTGTGTTTGGTGTGTGTTCGGTGTTCAGTGTTTGGTGGGTGTTTGGGGTTTGGGGTTTGGTGTTTGGTGTTTGGTGTCTGGTGTTTGGTGTTCAGTGTTCAGTGTTCAGTGTTTGGTGTGTGTTTGGTGTCTGGTATTTGGTGTTCGGTGTTTGGTATTCGGTGTTCAGTGTTTGGTGTTTGGGGTTTGGGGCTTGGTGTTTGTTCGGTGTGTGTTTGGGGTTTGCTGTTTGGTGTCTGGTGTCTGGTGTTTGGTGTTCAGTGTTTGGTGTTCAGTGTTTGGTGTTTGGTGTTCGGTGTTTGGGGTTTGGTGTTCAGTGTTTGATGTCTGGTGTCTGGTGTTTGGTGTTCAGTG
This sequence comes from Anthoscopus minutus, assembly GCA_013399455.1. NCBI lineage: Eukaryota > Metazoa > Chordata > Aves > Passeriformes > Paridae > Anthoscopus > Anthoscopus minutus. Next base: position 8,816 of record VWYI01049038.1, on the reverse strand, counting down.
TTCAGTGTTCAGTGTTTGGTGTGTGTTTGGTGTCTGGTATTTGGTGTTCGGTGTTTGGTATTCGGTGTTCAGTGTTTGGTGTTTGGTGTTCGGTGTTTGGGGTTTGGTGTTCAGTGTTTGATGTCTGGTGTCTGGTGTTTGGTGTTCAGTGTTCAGTGTTCAGTGTTTGGTGTGTGTTTGGTGTCTGGTATTTGGTGTTCGGTGTTTGGTATTCGGTGTTCAGTGTTTGGTGTTTGGTGTTCGGTGTTTGGGGTTTGGTGTTCAGTGTTTGATGTCTGGTGTCTGGTGTTTGGTGTTCAGTGTTCAGTGTTCAGTGTTTGGTGTGTGTTTGGTGTCTGGTATTTGGTGTTCGGTGTTTGGTATTCGGTGTTCAGTGTTTGGTGTTTGGTGTTCGGTGTTTGGGGTTTGGTGTTCAGTGTTTGATGTCTGGTGTCTGGTGTTTGGTGTTCAGTGTTCAGTGTTCAGTGTTTGGTGTGTGTTTGGTGTCTGGTATTTGGTGTTCGGTGTTTGGTATTCGGTGTTCAGTGTTTGGTGTTTGGTGTTCGGTGTTTGGGGTTTGGTGTTCAGTGTTTGATGTCTGGTGTCTGGTGTTTGGTGTTCGGTGTCTGGTGTTTGGTGTCTGGTGTTTGGTGTCTGGTGTCTGGTGTTTGGTGTTTGGTGTTTGGTGTTCAGTGTTTGATGTCTGGTGTCTGGTGTTTGGTGTTTGTTTGGTGTTTGGTGTTTGCTGAGGCCCGTGTCTGCCTGCGGGGCAGGGTGGGTTCATTTAGCAGCCGGTTATTGGTTCTCAGGGAGCTGTTTGCTGCAAGGCGATCCCCATTACCTGCCAGCCCGAACTCCCTCGTCGCTCAGATTTGCCCGCGCTCCCGGAGATTCTTGTCCCGGTGCTCGGGCTGCCTGGAGCGCTGGTTGTTGTTCGCTTGCTTTGTACTTTGCTCGTTGTTTCTTAGCTGGTGAAACAAACGATGCGGCGGGGGATTGTAGGCCTGCTGAGGCTGGAGAAGACCTTTCAAGGCCGTGGGGTGTGGGTGTAATCAGGGGCTTCTCCGTGACTTTATTAATGCTCGTTAGCGTCCGCAGTCAGCCCGTCCCTTCTTTGTGCGCTGCTGCCTCGCCTCTCTGTGCGTGCGCGCCGCGGGCAGCGAGCAAGGAGGTGCTGAGGCTCCCCTCGGGTCTGAGGCCGAGCTAGAGGTGGGCTCCTCGGGCTGTCTGGCCAGAAACTGAATTCCTCGTGGGGTGTGCAGCGTGCAGACTTGTCTGGGCTGCGAAGCTCGCTGCTGCTCGAGGAGCGTCGCGGCGTCGGCGAGCGCCCACCGCGCTCTGCGGGGCCCGAATCCTGGACAAGGGGATTCCAAAAGTGCCCAGCAGTCAGAAGTTCCCGCTGAGCACAGGGGCGGCTGAGGGGTGACTCGACATTTCTGGAGATCGTTCGGCTTCAGTGAGGTCTTGTTTGCTTGATCTGAGCCTCCCGAAAGGCAGCGAGCAGGATTCTCGTTCATGGTTTTAGGGTTGTGGGAGATGAAGCTGTGTGTCTGATTTTAATCATCTCTTTATTTAAAGCTGCTGTAGCTAATAGATTTATCAGGGCTTTTATTTGTGATTACTTATGCATATCTATCTGGGATGGTGTTCTGTATTTAAGGAAAATGATGTTCTATTCTGTTTTAGCTGGCAGGCATTTGCAGATTAGTGTGAGTTGCCACAGAGAATGACTGGCAGGTTAAGCTTGACTTCTGAAAGGGGCTTATTGAATTTGAAGCACGAAGGAAAAAACCCAGCACGGAGGGAGAAATTTTAATAGCTAGGTAAAATCTGTGATCCTGCTCAAATTTAGAGGTAATTGTTTTCCTTTGGGAAAAATTAAGTGCGGAAGCATCCTTACAAAAGAAGAAAAGGCTTGAACGTGGGAGGGAGCGGGGAGGATTTGCACGGTGTATTTTTTTCAGGTAGACCAAAGCGTGATGTATTCCAGTTAAAATTGATACAAAATACCAAATCAGGAGGAGTTTGTTTCCTTTTAAAATTGTGCTGGGTTGGTCTGACAGCATTCAGTTTACAAGGAGAGAAGCCATGTGTTCGCACTCGGTGATGCCGTAACTTTCTAAATTAACATCCCACTCTTATTTTTGTGCAACACATTTGTTTCCAATAAATAGCTGCTACTTCAGTGCCTCTAATAACACGGAAAATTCCGGCGCTGTGGCTGGATGTGCTCCTCCTCCGATAAGGCGACAGGCTTGTTCTTCCCTGAACTTTTGGAATCAGATCTGTTTTATTTACCTGGCCGAGAACGACGCGGAGCTTTTCAGAAGAAAGGCTTGCGTTTTGAGCTTGTTCAGAAAACGTATTTGAGTCGCGTCTGTGTGCTCGTGGCCAGCGTCCTAAGGAAGTCAGACCCTGTGGAAGCATCTCCGCCGGTGATTGCATGAGGCCAGAGCCGCCTGGAGAGCCAGGGCAGCTTTTTTGGCAGCTTTTTTGGCAGCTTCTTGGCAAGACGAAAGTGGGAAGGGCTTTGTCTGAGTGGCTCTGTTTGGTTCGCCGTGGCCCAGGACGGAGATGTTGGGGTGTTGATGTCTGAAGATACGCGTGGCGCTGATCGGCACGCACGAGTAGCCAGAGGATGGCCAGGTACAGCTTTTGCCTTTCTGGTGAGCAGGGAGAAGCAGAGTGAGCCTGAGGTCAGGATGCAGCCAGGCTGTGGAGTAAAGGTGGTTCTGGTGTGTGTTTGTGCTTCCTCACTGCTCGGGGATTGTTTGAACCCGTGGCCCTGGATTCACAGTCTTTCCATCACTGTTCTCCTGATTCATTTATGGATCCCTGCCTTTCCGTATGCACATACTGTGTGCATATTAACTGTAGCCTTCATTTGAATGTTGTTACTAGGGGAGGAATAAATCTCACATCTAAAACCATGCAGGCAGCCCCTTAGGCGTGCTTTAGCAATCCTGGGACAAGCAACGTAGTTTTTTTCATGTGCTTTTATTATCCTGCGCTTCGCTTGAAAGTAAAAGAAGAAAAGAAGCCGCAGAAACTTCCTTAGAAACACGATCTGCGATTTGTTAAAAACAAATCTAATGTGGGTATTTTTTTCCTCCTAGGTTTTTCCAAGAGACAGTACATCTAACACTTAACTTGGATCATCTCTTGTTCATCAGCTTGAAAATCGTAACAGCCCCCAGAACTGACATTTGATCTGAAGGAAAAAGCTGTGACAAATGGACAATATGTCTATTACTAACACGCCAACAAGTAATGATGCTTGTCTGAGCATTGTTCACAGCTTGATGTGCCATCGGCAAGGTGGAGAGAGCGAAACTTTTGCGAAGCGCGCAATCGAGAGTTTAGTTAAAAAGCTTAAGGAGAAGAAAGATGAATTGGATTCTTTGATTACAGCTATAACCACGAACGGAGCTCACCCTAGCAAGTGTGTTACAATACAGAGAACGCTGGATGGGAGGCTTCAGGTTAGTACAAGTGAAAATCAGATATTTTCCTCCTAGTGAAGCTAGAGCAAAAGTGAGAGTGACACAGGATCCTAGAGTGTTGAGGAAGAGTAGCTCTTCTCTTGCATCTACCCTCGCCTCCGTTTGTAGGCATGTTTTATGACTGGAGCTCTGGACTGCTGAAGTAGTTTTTTTTTTTTTGTTTTGTTTTGTTTTGTTTTTTTTTCCAAAAGGAGCAGAAGGCATTGGATCAGCCATTCTAAATGACTCTGTGTGTGGCAGTAAAAACCAGGGTTATGTAACACATTCAGCTGTTTCTCCTGGTATTTTCACTATAAGCTTCTGTTAGCTCTGTATTGGTCAGAAGTATAAAGACAGACCTATTCTAAGAAGGTACACCAAGGAGTCTGCACTGAGGATTTATGTTAGCTCTATATCATCAGTACTCAGTACCTGTATAGCTTGGGTTGCAATTTCCTTGTTCCAGGACAGATGTCATGTTTGCTGGCTAGCTTTCTGTCTACCCTAGAAGCATTTTTTACATTTTTTTTTTCATTATAATGGATTGGCATTCTTCTACTTGTAAATTCCTTATAGTGTAGCTCAGTGCCTCGTTCCTCTTCTGAGGCAAAGCTCCTTAGTCATCCATGGTGGGGAAGGTGGTCATATATACTACCTTAAGCACAAATTCTGCTTCTGCCATTTTGTATCCAGTATTTTTTTCTTAAAAATCACAGTGTTGATTTAACCATAGCAAAACCCTAATAGAGATTTATTTCTGTTGAGTACAGAACTGGGGTAAACTGTACACCACCATTTTTTTTTCCAGATTTTGATGATGGAGAGAGGTTGTGTTGTTGTTTGTCCTCTTCCAGCTTTGCTCCTCGCTAAGTAAAATGAAATGTGTTGCTACTTCCCCAACCAGCTTTTGTTGTCCTGACTTTTCAGGTGGCCGGCCGCAAGGGATTCCCCCACGTGATTTACGCCCGTCTTTGGAGGTGGCCCGATCTTCATAAAAATGAACTCAAGCACGTTAAATATTGTCAGTATGCTTTTGACTTAAAATGTGACAGTGTCTGTGTCAATCCTTACCATTATGAGCGTGTAGTGTCGCCCGGCATCGGTGAGTACGGACAGCGGGACAGCGGGAACGGGATGGGAGACGTTTCCGGGTGTGGGGAACGCAGGCCTGAGTTAGGAGCGCGAACTTTTCCATGGTGTGGTTGTGAATTAACCCCTCGTGTGCTCCTGCTGGTGCGGGGATCCTCGTTGTGGGTGCGAAGGAGAGGTTCGTGCTGCTGGGTGTGCACGCAGCTCTCGCGGCTGGTGTTTGTCCTAGGAGTGGCTTAGCAGATGGGCTTGGCTTGTGGTGCAAGGAGGGGTGGGTCTGACAGGTGGGGTCTGCAGGGCTGATTCCTGAAGGCTGATAAGTGTTTGAGCTGCAGGTGTTTGAAGATGTCTGAATACATTCCTCTGCCCCCTCTCCCCCGCTCCCCTTTTCTCTGTCTTCTCTTTAAAGATCTCTCGGGACTGACGCTGCAGAGTTCAGGTGAGTGCCCGTGCTTGCTGCTGCGTGTCTGCGGGCATGAGCCGTGCCAAGCCCTCCAGGGCGGGCACAGCTCGTCCCTCTGCCTCGCTGAGAGGGCTTGGGAAGGCGCTCTTGTCCCTCTGGCTCCCAGAAACCAGCTAAGTACCGTGTCAGAGGCAGGCAGCGATAAATTCCATGGGCAGAGGCTCCAGCCAAGCCTGTGGCCACGGCCTGTTTTCGTTGCTTCCTGCCTGTGAAACCCAACAGAAAACCAAAAATCTCTCAGCTGGGAGCTGCTGATGAGTAGAAAAAAAAAAGGATGCCCAAAGCTGGGTGCACCTGCGTGATATGCTAATTGGTTGGATTGGGAATGCTAAGTGCGATTTAATAAGTAGGATAAGAAGAAGAGAATGGAAATTTTGTAATTGATTCTGCCGTTGCGTAAAGGAGGCTGACATTCCTGCTTTCCCTGAAGCTTGGGAGAAATTGGGCATGAACATTATTCGGCAATCTGAGATTGTACAGCTGGTAACTGCTTTATTTCAAAACTTGTTTTATTCTCCTCCCAGAGGAAATTCGCGGAGAAAGAAATTTGTCTGATCCAGCGATTTTTAGAGCATTGCTAAAAGTATCCAGGCAGAAATGAGCTAGAAAAAAACCCCAACAAGCTTAACTAACCCACGTGCTCATCTCTGCTGATTTGCATTGTTGCCTGTGTCTTCTGGAAAAGGATCCTCCTGTACAGAGTCAAAGCTGGTTTCCCGTTATTTAATGGCATCGTTTCGTTACCCGATGCCGGCACATCACAAGCATTCCCTTGTCCTTCTCCCAGTCTTGCAGCAGGAAGCAGTTTTTAACATATTTCAGCCTGCTTCCAGGACGGGCCCGGGAGGGAATGGGGTGTGGGAGTTCACAGCAGCACGTACAGAAATAAACTCTAGTGGCAGCAGCAATTCCCCAGCACCGTGTGTGGAGTGCTCTCAATTACTGCCCTGCCCTGCCGAGCCTCCAGCGCTTTCCTGTGGCCTTTGAATGTGAATCTGATTTTCCAGTCCGTTCGAAGGCGACTTCCTTCAGACTCCTCCGGCGGCGCTTGAACTTTGCGTGCCGCGCTCAGGGGGTCGGCGTGCGTTTCCCGCGGCGGGGCTCGGCGCGGCGCAGGAACGCCTTGGCCTGGCTGCCCTGGCGCGCTCCCGGCTGCCGGGGCAGAGCGCGCGGGTTTTTTTTTTTTGTTCCTCCGCGCCGGACTGGGGGAGCGCGGAGCTCGGAGCCTCCTGCGGCTGCGCCAGCCTGACACGTGCTGTCCCCCGCAGCTCCCTCCAGCATGCTGGTGAAGGACGAGTACGTGCACGACTACGAGGGGCAGCCGTCGCTGTCGTCGGCCGAGGGACACTCGGTGCAGACCATCCAGCACCCGCCCAGCAACCGGGCGTCCTCGGAGCCCTACAGCGCCCCGGCCATGCTGGCCCCCGCCGAGGCCAGCACCACCAGCACCACCAACTTCCCCAACATTCCCGTGGCCTCCACAAGTAAGGTCATGGGGCTGCCTGCCCGCAGCTGTGTTCTGCCCGGGGGGAATCGGGGCCGTCTCCCTGCCTCCCGGCTGCCTTTTTGTTGCTTTGAGAGTTGTGCGTACAGCGCGGATTCGGCGCCACGGTGTTAGGGCAGCTGAGCTCCGGCAGAGCGTTGCGGCTGTTGTTGGAATAGTTTCTGTTTCTTGGTTGTAGGTTAATTTAATAATGGGATTGCCGTGGAGATGGGGGAGTTCTGTTTTGTTGTTCTGTTGCAACAGCCAGCAGAGCAACAAGTGTGTGTGATCCGTGAGGTGGCAGCGCCGGGAGATCTTTAGGGGATCCTTTCATTCTTCCGGTTCTAACATCACCGTTCCTATAATGTTTCGCGGTGCTGCCGGAATGACGGCCCCAGTTAATATTAATATTTGCACAGAGTGAGTGAATATTTGAGTGCTGCCTCGAGGTTTTTGTCGCTATTCCGTGTGCCTGGTGCGAGGGGAGGAGTTTGGTGTCGCAGCACCGGGGGCACCCATCAGTCCAGCAGGAGCTGCAGCCCATCCCCTCCGCGGTGTCCGGGGAGGCTTCACGCGAGACATGTGTGAACATCGCTGATTTCATTGCTTTGATAACGTTCGTTCCTTCCAGCCGGCGGCTTTTTGGCTGAAAGTGCAGGTGTTTGTACCATCGCTGCGTGGTTTATTTGTCTCCAGCAGAGATAAGAAAGGGCACGGGTAGTTAATTGTGCTGCCTTTGCACCACGGTTTGTAGTCAGCAGCCTCTTCTCGTCGGTGCCGTGATCGTTGGAGGCAGTGTGGAGAAAAAGAGCTCGTTTTTATGCTTTGCTGCGAGTTCTCAGTGTGTTAAATTCTGTTAGCCACGCCAGTCGGGGAGTGCAAGTGCAGTTGTGAAGGTGTTGATGAGTTTAGAGTTAGCGGCTGAACTGAAGCCTTTTGCAGGCGAATTCTGTTAACCAGTTCTGAAATGTCTTTAGTTTTAATCTTAGATGATTTGTGAATTATGTATTAGGGAGGAAAAAAAAAACAAACCAAAAACAACACCACGCAGGGGCTTCCTGAGCCCGGTGTTGTGTGCAGCTTTTTTGAAGCAGTGCTTATAAAAACGAAATGCTGCTCAGAATGCTGTGTAAGAACAGAAACGTAAGTGAGCATCCTCCTCATCAGCAGCAGCTAAAACGTGGTGAATACAAGCAGCTCCCTGGACCTGCTGTTGGCCCGTTTGGGTTCACACTAAACCCGTTCCAGCCGATTTACCCACTAAAAGCTGTGACAACATCTCCGCTTCCTGCCTTTCACCCTGAAAAGCGAGAGGTGACCAGAACAGCGATGGGGCTGACCAGCAGAGCTCTCTGCATACCCCTGCTCCTGGAACGTGACGGGTGTCCGAGTCAGATGATGCACAGAGCATTTTGCCTCGTTTCCTGGCGGGTAGAAAAAAAAATACTGAAGCCAAGCCTGTGGGGAGCTGTGTGTTGCAGTGCCCCTAATGAAGTGTATTCTCCCTACCCAGTAGTGCTGAGCTCTTCTCTTAATCAACATTTTGGAACGTTCATGAATAGGTAGTGTGTTCTTTTACCAGGTCAACCTCCCAGTATATTGACAGGTAGCCATAGTGATGGACTCTTACAGATTGCTTCAGGGCCCCAGCCAGGAGCTCAGCAGAATGGGTTCACAGCCCAGCCAGCCACTTACCACCACAGTGAGTATTCCCACCTGCGCCTCTCAGCTTCCTCAGCCCGGTTTCCGAATGCCCAGGAGCAGCAGAGGACGGCAGGGAGCCGCGGGGGCCCCTGTGGGACACGGGCTTTGTCTTTGCAGACAGTACCACCAGCTGGACGGGGAGCCGCACGGCCGCCTACACGCCCAGCATCCCGCACCACCAGAACGGGCACCTGCAGCACCACCCGCCCATGCACCCCGGGCACTACTGTAAGCAGCCGCAGCCCCGTCCCCGCGCTGCCCGTGCCCGCGCGCGCGTGTGTGTGTGTGTGTGTGTGTGTGTGTGCCCCTGGGCTCCCTCTGTGTGTGTGTGTCAGTGTGTGAGTGTCAGTGTGTGAGTGTCAGTGTGTGAGTGTCAGTGTGTGAATGTGTGAGTGTGAGTGTGAGTGTGTGAGTGT
>VWYI01049002.1:0-14013 GCA_013399455.1 Anthoscopus minutus | reverse complement strand
GTAGAATTCACAGTAAATGCTTAACAAGAGAAAATGTATTTTGTTAAGTGTTTGCTTGGTCTCATAAAGATTGTGAAATGAAAAGTCAGACAATCCCTACCCTTCTGCACTGCAGCACCCTGAAAGAAAACAAGACATTTATCTGTATATCTCATCTCAGTGTTCACCGCTATGGCAGACTAGATAAACTGAGGTCCCAAGAATTGCAGAATTACTGCAATACATTTTTACACTGTAAAGTATTTCTGGAGATAATTTTTCTTTGTGTTCATATCCAGAATACTGAGAAAATAAAAAGGATTTAAAAGAAAGAAGGAGTGATAATTTATACTGCTGCTGGCTCCTTAAGGCACATCTACCATACTTGCTGTATCACACGTGGGAGGAAAGCCAAGGGACTTTTTTCTGAGCTCTAATGCCAATTTACTGATTTCTGGAATAAAAATTAGATCTGATTTTTCTCCTCAAGCTTTCCTTCATCCCCTCCTCCACCACCATGAAAGAAAAAGAAGTCTGCAGGGATAAAAATATGACATAACCTTGTGCAAATGAACTGAAAATTTTTACTATGCTGTGGGAAAAGGTAATTTAGATTCTGGAATATAGAAAGTATTTCTGCTTCATTTTAAACACTGTTTCGTTATCTTTAATGTAAGATACTAAATATTGATATTTGTCTTTAAATTAGTGTTCACTGTGCTTAAAAGACAACCACAAAAAAAGGGAATGTTTTAACACTGTTTCCTGATTTTAATAGACCACATGAAAATTGTAAAGATTAAAACAGCAGACATGCAGATGCAATGCCCTTGTTAGTCAGAAAAAGTAATAAAGATGGTAATTTTAAAAGGCAAAAGTTTTCCCACAATACTGACAGAAAAGTCATTAGCTGAATTTCCATACATAAACAATGCCATAAATGGCTTAAATACTGGGGGCATAAGCTCAAGACTTGTATGATATTGCACCTGAGGTGATGCTGCAGTGCTTACAGAACCATCTCACACTTATCCAAAGCAATTCAGATAACTTACACGCTGCCTTTGAGACAGGAACATTTCCAAAGGAACCACTCTAAGGTCAACAAAAGCATCATACATTCTTAACAACTCCAGCAGAGCAGTTACCATGTCAGTGAATATGCCAATGCTCCCCAAAAGGCATTGCTATGTTACTGCAGGGGTTCACATGCTTCCTTTCACACCAAGGAGCCTTCTTTGAAACAACAGCAGAAGCAACCAACATAAACACCATCTAAACACTAAAAGATCAAAAAAGCTCCACAACAAAAGCAGCAGAGGTCTTTTATTAAAGGAAGATAAGTGGCCCTTTTCTGTCAAATACCTGAAAGTATCATAAATCAAGTATCTGACAAGTTATAGTAAACAACAGAAGTTGAAGAAATGTCACCATGAGGGCTTTTTCATCGTATTGATGAGGTTGCCTTAATCTGTTAGGTGCTTTAAATGATCTGATAGGCAGGATTGTACAAACAGAATGCAATCCATACCACAACAAAATGGCAAAATACAGCATACAAGGAACAAAGAGAAAAATATTAAATGACACAGAGGGAATGGGATTAAGACCAATATTTACTGTTATATTTTCAAGGCTACTTACACATATTTAACCTAATAGGTCTACTTGCAAATTAGTAATTCAATTTCTTAATTGTACCACTGTAAATAGAGAATGTCATGACAGGAGCTAATTGATATACTTCAGTCATCATTATTAGAAATACAATCCTGCACAGAGAGGCAGCCACATACTCACATCTCAGAGCATTGTTATTGTAATATAGCTGTTGGTAATAACTTCCTGGAGAAACAAGAAAGGCAGAGATCAGCTTAATGCCTGACTTGTTTACAATATAACAGTTAATAACAGCAACATATATTGCAATGCTGTCACTTTCTTACATTAACCACATTACTTATATGAAGAGCCAAATTCAAGCCTAATTTAAACAGGTGTGAATTCACAGTAGGTCTATTGACACACATCATACATTAAATCAAAGCCTTGCCCTTAGCTATATCCTCCCCATGTCTGCATAACTACAGCATCCAGAAAGCTGTGCTTGTCATACAGCATCAACCATTCTAGTATCCCCTTTACTCATTATGTATCTTTATCCCTTTAACAGTTATCTAACACTGTTAAGATACTGAATAGGAAGTACAAAGAACTAGGGTAACTTGTCCAAAACTCACCCATCTGCCCAATAATCATAATGAAAAATCCCCAGAGATTTAGGGACAGTCAAAATCTCTGTTAAATGGGTCACTGCTCCCAGGCTATAAAACAAATACTTAGATGAATTACACAAGAATAATCTTACATGTTTCGAGCTCATTAAACTCAGCTTTGATCTGTAACCTACTCAATTCCCTACTACATCTACTTATTAATATATGGCTAGTATTATTATCCCATCTTTGCAGCCTGCTGTTTAAAATGTTTGTTATTATCAGAAGTATTGTTTCAAATAGAATCTGATCTCATACACTCACGTTGAGAAAGAATTTTCCTAACAATTTATGTGGGCAAAAAGGAAAAATTTCATTTTTCCACTGCTGTTTTTTTCCTTTTCTTGCTTTGCTTTTAAAAAGACAAGTATGTCATTAAAAAAAAAAAAAGCCCCCTGACCAAATATCACAAGCACTCTAATGCTACATTGCATGACAAGTGGTATTTCAGCCTGTACTAACACCCTAATTTCTTGCCTACTAATCTCAAAGAAGTCATTGTGAACTACTCAGTTGTCATAAAATAATTTAGGGAAATAAATTGAGCATAAATCAGGATCCAAGACGAGTCTGCATTTCACAGTGCACTTCTCCAGCACTGGGAATCCTGTGCTCTCCTACTGGTTTTCACTGTGGTGTAGAGAAAGAGTAACTAATTGAAGAAAAACATCTAAGTAGATGTCAGGAATGAGCCAAACAAGACAGATTTAAAAGTACTTCAAAGCAATATGACAAAATATAATAGGTTAAAAATTGTGTTATTGTAGGAATGGCTGAAGTTCCATACTACCTCTTAGCTGAGTTGTAGCAGCTAAAAGAGTTGATGGCTGTGCAGATGTGCCAAATGTGGCTCAAAAATGGATTATGGCATGGCATAAATGCACTTGAAGTCAAATTCATCATGTCACAGCTGCATAGACATCCTGTGAAGGAAAACATAAGAACTGAATGAACTAAACAAGGAAGGTTATATGGACACAAAATGGACTGTGGGCTGCTTTTTAGTGCATTACCTAGTGTGGGAGGCAGATCTATGTCAAGACATGTAATTTTAGAGATACACCTGGAGTTCACCCTTTCTGTAGATCATGTTTGTACTCTTTTCTTGACCATATACTCCGGAAAAATAAACAAATAAATAAATTTGCCAGCTCAGTAATCTGGCAGATGAAAGCACTGAACTTGAAGTTCCGACATGCTGCAGTGACAGATACCATTGTACCAGTGAATTGAGGGCAAGTGCAGTCTTCAATGGAATAAAGGAACTATTTCTGATATGGTTATTCTGTGGTGCTGCTGTCTGAAATTTGCATTCACATACTGTAGAGTAACACTATGTTTAAATGGAGATATTCATACTACACCAGGGATAAGTCATGATCCCCAAGAAATTGGTCATTCATTTTGCGCAGTCAATATGTATTTTGCTTAGCCTCAGGCAAAACTGAAAGAAGTTTGTGCAATAGGCTACTATTAGTTGCCATTAACTTGAAAACACTAAATGGGAATGTTGGTGTTTCATACAATCTGGTCAATGCTGCCAAAACAACCAGAATGTGCTTTAACAGTGATTATGACAGAGGTGGTGCATCTATGAAGGAAAAGAGTCCTCAAATTCTCAAATTGGGCTACTCAGAATAGAGAAGTATATATCCTGCGCTGGGGAACTTCAAGCTAGATCTTAGAATGAATGGGAGAATGTCAAGAAATAGCTAAGAAGAAGAAAATTTTATGAAGTATACAAGTATACTATCTTCAGATCAATGTAAAGCAAAAAAACTGCCTTGAAAGCACATCTACTGGAGTCCACACAATTAATTGTTCCTATATTACCACAAAAACACCTATTCTGCCATTTGTAGCAAAAACTGTGCTCATGGAGGAAGGAAAAAAAATAATCCAAATCAGAAACCCTACAGACCCATTCAAAATATGGACAACAATAACAATGTTTTCTCAAATCATGCAACAACTGCACCTTTCTCATTAATTTTACTTCAGTTCCAAATAGCTGCATTCACATACCGTTTGGTCAACCCTTTGAAATCCAGAATTGCTAAATATTTTACAGCAATTAGAAAGTATCATGGAAACTAATATTTCATGTACTTCCAGCAACTGCACTCTCCCATTTCACACCAGAGTTGTTACTGGTGCGCACAAAAAAAAACATTTCCATGGCAGAAACAGACAAGGCTAAATGCAGCATTTATGGCTTTCTGATAAAGCCCCTGGCACACATGACTGCATAGAAACAGGAAGATGTGCCATCTATGACATAATTGAAATAGAGATTTATGAACTTCTGTATTCAGAGTGCTTTGTTGCTGAGTGCCTACCCAGATGAAAAACACACTGCTCTCTGGATCAGGAATCTTGGCTATAAACTTATCTGTGAAATAAAAGATAATATAAACAAATATAGTTTGAACTGTGGTGTTCAAATTTATGCAGACGTTAATTTTCAAGATTGTAATTATTTTAATGACTCACCACCAAAGGAAGCACTGATACCTGTTTAGTTGGCCCTGCCTGGAGGCATCTAAAAAGTTCAAGTGAACTTGTGCTCTGTTTCTCTCTCTTCCAACTTGCTCTTGCCCTCTGTTTCCTCTCCCAATTACTCAAGCGCCTCAAACATGAAACCCTGATTTAAAAATTGTTTTAAGGCTTACAAGAAGCGAAATATTAAAGCCACATGCAAAAAGACTATCTACACCAGTTTAAATTAATTAAAATCATTCTCAGAGACAAACCTTTAGAAGAAACCATTATTTGGTGGGGAAGCACAAAAAATGATGATGTGTCCCTATCTTAAGGACACTTAACCCATGGTTCTTACTACATCCATGCAAGATGATGAAGATGCACTACTTATAGTAATTTTCATCTACAGAAGATTACTTCTTTAGAGGTACATGTATAGCTAAGCAAAATATCGTCAACATCCAGCTGCACTCCAGATTGAAATACAGAACTGTGTTATATGCTTAATTTGCTTTCAATACTTTTGCTTCCTAGCAACTTACAAGAGAAATGTGTATTTTTTAGTCTAAATGGCATAAGTATGCACATTCCTTCCATGCAGCATTCCCTTTCAACCACTTTCATAGTTAAGGGGAGATCAATGCCAGGCACACCAGATTCAATCCTTCAGCCACAATCTAAAACCCAATGTCTTAGGAAAACACAAACACGCACCCTCCCTCAAGCCCAAACAAAACCTCCTTATGCAACAAACACTTTACAGAGGATGAATCCCAAAGAAGCAGGAAGCTGGAAGACAGGCAGCCATTGCACAGTGGAAATGGAGTGGCACCTGAAAATTAACTGATTTCAGCAACACAATAAAATATGATAGCACAGAATGCTTAATTCTCAAAGGAATATTTAATTAGAAACAAGCCATGCACTAAAACCTCTTTTTTAACCTCAAGCAGATAATGTAATGTTTTTGAGCCTATATTGGACATTATCGTTTGTACTGGCAGACATCCAAGAGAAATTATATAATTATGAGCTTCATATTTGATAAATTCAAACATGTAAGTATAGAAATGCCATTTATAACTGAAATAGCTTTCAGTAATATTAACCTTATGACTACAGAGGCACTAAAATATGTCATTGTCAACAATGAAGAGTCAATATTTAATGACATCGAGACCTGCCATAACATGCAGCTATTAAACACAGAAAATAATATACCAGCTAAGCTTGTTGATCTTAAGCATGATAAATATATTTACTTACTATACTTTGTAAGGAAACAGAGTAGCTTTTAATCCATTTTAATGCAGAGATAAAAAAAAGATTAATTCCCCACGTTACTTATAAAATACATGTTTTTCCCTTCTGTGACACACTAAATCATAAGAAAAACAAATGAATAAAAAAATACTGAATGAGAATTAATATTTAGAAAACACACATACACAAAAACCAAACTCCTGTGGCCCACAAGCCCATTCTCCATATGCAGAGAAATACAGAATTGAGATACGACAAAGACCCGTTCAGTCTGCCCTACTGATAAAGACATAAGATTAGAGGTAAGCAGAGAATTTAGGACTCCAGGTTCTCTTTTTCAAGTCACCTGTCTGAAGAGCCTTAAAGCTATGCCCAGAAGCCACAGGAACAACTGTATGTAAAACGTAATGTAAATGTACATAGATTTACTTTAGAACCTAATGCATAGGCCACCAAATTAAAATGGTAAGTGTATTACGACAAAAAAATTAAGAACGTGGGAAAGTTATTCATCTCTAGAGAAATGATGTTTTAACAAAATCACTGTTTCAATTTTTGTCTTATTTTCTGACTAAACTATAAATACAATACACACAACAAACAATCCCTTCACCTTACCTACAGTACAAGGATCTGTGAAGGAAAGGGAAAAAAAGAATGAAAACAAAACAGACAAAAAAAGAGAAAAAAGGAAAATAAGAGAAGTAGAAAAAGAAAGTTTTGAATAAATTACTACTACTACTACTGAGTATATTAGATGCATTTCTTTATTACCATTCTCCCCATCAGACTTCCTTTCATGGTCAGTGTCAGTGAGGGACAATGCTGAGTTTGCCCGGCTTGACAAGCAGGAGCTGTGTTCTGATTTGATCCCCCTCATCCACATCCTCAGGGCGAGGTCCGGGGATGCACCACCTTCTGTTTCAGTGTCCACATCCGAGCCCACCTCCAGCGGGTAACTGTGCTCAGCTACCCCATGTAAGTCAGTTTGATAGCCAGAGCACAGGATATGGGGAGTCTCGCAGAATTCCATGTCTGGAAAAAAAACCAAAAGTTCAGAAAAAGATGTAGCAGTGAGAAGTAATATAACTTTGCTTTTCTTCTGGAGAATCTGTTTTGAGAATTAACACTGTTCACACTGTTAGAAGACTTTTTTTGGTCAGTGAGTCACTCTGCTCTCTAATCTACTCTAAGTGTAATAAAACTAGAAGAATATATAGTAAAATACATAATGCTGCACTGTAATTTTGTCTTTTTGTCTGATAGAAATATGTATTATAGCTCAAACATGTGCATACCCACACGCTGATAGCTGCACATCAATTTACAACTGAAGTGAGCGTCTACAAACACAGACACTTTCTCACATTTTGCCAAGAAGGCAACAGCTCTAAATTAATCTCAGTATGTTTTTTATCCTAGGAAAAGTGTAGCAAATTTGCCAATAGGTAATTTACAAAATAACATTTAAAATATTTTGTTTATCATGGAAGACAAAGAAAGGGTACTTACCATTGCCTTGCTCTTTGAGAGTGCTCTCCTTGCATATTCACACCAGTGGGTTTAGGTTCTCCAGTGCTGGTGGCCTACAGGAACTTCCTAAAAGAGCAGTGACTACTAGGACTGTACAAGGGCCATCTCACGACACCAAGCCATCTGAGATTTGAGAGTTGTACAGTGCTACAAGTTATTCTTACTCTACACCCCAGGTGTTGGGCAGTAGAAATTCAAGGACAAAAAGGTGGACAGGACCCATAATGTGAATATGCAGAGGAAACATTCTCGAAGAACTACAGGTAAGTAACACACATCAGCAAATTGCACCTTCCCTTTGAGGTAGCCTCTGCATATTCTCACTTGTGAGAATCCAATTACAAATGCAACTCACAGGGACTATGACAGGAAGTTCTAATTAAATAAGGATTACAGAACTGCACTCCCTAATTGAACATCAGACCTGGGATGCCATCTTGAGAGACTAAATACAATATCAAATATGCATACAGTATTTCAGTTTCTAGAAAAGAAACATTACAGACAAGAGTCATTGATCAAGACTAAGGAAAAATACTCTTTTCCGAACTAAAGCTTTAATTTGCCAAACTAATCCACTTACCAGCTAGTGAGAGGAATGATTCTGATTTTAAGCACTCTCTCTGAAATTAAAAAAAGCCCTAGTCTTTTCTTGACGATATTAACCAAAACCTACAAACCAAATGCTAAGATAAAAATTGAACCACCTGACGAAACTGTAAGTCATCTGTCTCTATCTGTCTTTCTTTTGCCATCCAAAAATTCCTGAAGGTCTTGGTTGTAGTCTTGGCTTTGAGCTCAGGGAACGGCAACCTCATTTGTGGAGGGAAAGGGAAGAAGGTGGGCAGCAAACATTAAAGCACAGCCACAGCCTCACTTCCCTGCAGGAGCCATGGAAGGTCACCCTGTCTTGCCTGGTGTTGCTGCATTGGGTGGCCCATCCCAGCAGCACCAGCCACCACTGCTCCTGCTCCTTTTGGAGCAGCAGAACAGATGTGGGTACATCCCAAGTGCTCCATCACCACTCTGATCTTTCCTTCTTCATGGGAGGAGGATGTGGTCTCAGCCCTATCCTCAAGAACCTGAGATGTGCCTTCATGAGCCCTGTCCTCTTAGTCTCTCAAATGCACTGAGGCTGAATCCAAGGTTTCATGGAGATGACTAAGAGAATACTGTTCCAATATATCTGGAAGCAGTTGTGTTGGGAATATTTGGCATTTGAACTTTGTCTACCTGATTTCAAGAAATACCATCTGATCCCTCTTCCTCTTTAAAAGAGATCTTTGCTTATTTCACCATATGAGGAACTTCTCCATAATTAAAAATGTTTCCATAACTTCAAAAATCACCTCAGCTTATGACAGGTCCTCAGGGGGCAAGGATGCAGGCCTTTTTCTACATGGCTGTCCCTTCAGGCAGATGTCTGCCATTAGCAGCCTGGGGCCTATGTTCTCCCTGTTTGCATTTGCATATGCCAAGGGGAGAATTCATCCCAGTAAATCCCACAAAATGCTGATTAGATTACACATTTTTAAGAAGGACAGAATTTACTCTTCAGTCGATATGTTAATTCCTCTTTCTTTTTTTTCTGTGGAATGAAAGAGAATTTTTATACTATAACTCATTTTCAACTCAAGTTTAACACAATCTACTGCCTTAATAGTCTATTTCTTAAGTATACAAGCCTTTCCAGGATTTTAACTCCCATGGGATGCATTTTCTGAAAAGCTTTTACAATGGCAGAAGTGTCTGCTTTTAATCTGCATATCTAACCTTTTTACTTAAAATACTACATATTTCCACAAGGAGATAAAGTACAAGTAGATTTATGATAGATTTGGTATACCACAAAGACACAGGCACAAGAGAAATGAGAGAACATTAATACAAAATACAAGGTTTTGCATGAACAGAGGACAGAGTAAAAAAAGTGGCAGTTATGAAGATGATGAAAGGATTTTCAGCTCCGGACCCTCATGGAGCCTGTAGTAACACAATCGTTAAAAAAACAAGTACTTTATCTCACATTGATACTGATTTAGTTTTCCAAAAAGTAATGCATGAAGAAATAGAACATATCTAATGATTAAGAAAAGGAAAGATGGCATTGTAAAAAAAAAATTTAAAAAAATCAGCATTTCAATTAACAGACTCCTTTTTTTCTACTTCTAATTACAATTTTTTATTATTAAAAAAATTTTTTTCAGAGATAAGCCGTTAAAGAGAAGTTGGACAGTGGTGCCTGTGCTATTTAAGGCTGATGAGAACTGAGAAGCTGACCTGGCAGTTCTAACAGCTCCAGCTTTGCTCACGAACAAAGCTACTGAAAACTCCAGGCAGCTCATGCTGGGCTTACTATGGCATCAATTTAGCCAGCAGTACAGGAAAAAACCTACAGTTAGGATCATCATGCAGATACAAAATACTTTTTCAAGTGCATAGTCAGGACTTGTCCATTGTATGGTCAAGAGTAACCATGTGACAAATACTCTTTCTGCAACTCTTAGTTTTTCTGGCACAGGTTTAAAAAAAAATTACCCTAGTGAAAGACCTTGGAAGCTCTTCTCTCCAACCCAGTAATTCTGCAAACCTGGACTTGCAGGACCTGTGGAATCTCCTCACTGTTGCCATTTTCCAAGAATTTCACTAATTTCTACCAACTAACAAGGAATAGAAATATTTATTTTGACAAATAAATATTTAAAACACAGAAAAAATGACCCAAACAAAGAAGATAGAAAAAACATAAAACTAGAGTATAAATAGTGATAGGCATGAAGAATCTTCCTTTCCAGTCCTCCTATTCACTTATGGAAAATTATTATTTTGTATAAATAACAGAATGATTAATAATATTCATTTAAATTACTTAATTGACTTATGTGTTCAACTAGAGAATGAGCTTACAGAAAAATATAATTTATTTATAAACTGGAATACCTTGACATTGGCAATTAGGTGCCTTTTATGAACCCCATCATATAATTAAGCAATTGCAATTTATTGATTTCAAAAGTCTTTAAACATCACTGATTCACAAATTAATTTAATTCTTGATTCTTGGTATGAGGTGCTTCTTATTCTGAGGATGCTCCCTGCTCAAACACACACAAAATCAATTCTCTGGTTGAAAAAATACAAATTGCTCTTTCTGAAAATATAAAATTATAAAAGAGACTAAGTAGCTGAAAGGCAAGGAGAAAATATCAGTCTTGGAATTTTAAATCCATGCTACTTATTCTGGCCTAGTGTCCTCTTCCAGACCAGAGGGTTTTAGAGTCTGGGGAGGAGAACGAGGAAGGAACTCCACAAAGGCAAATAATACACATTGACCTGAAAAGCATCTTGTTTATGCTTATATCTGAGGGAGTACATTGGGAATGCAAGGGAAAAATATCCCAAACATGCACCTTTGTTTATGGGTTGGGATTTTAGGGTTACACCACAACTTGATGTATATTTTTTCACACTGAACTTACTCTAGTGCTTTAATCTGCAAGTGTATTATATGTGCTGCAAAACAAGCAGAAAGGCAGACCAGCTACTCGTGGTATAAGAGACTCAGAGACACTGGGAGGGAGGGAAGGAGTGAGGAAGAAATGTAAATCAAGTGGGGAAAGCGAAGTTTGCCTTCATTTTTGGAAGCAATATATATGCATTCTCCTAAATGAGAAATTTTGAGGGCTATTGAGCACTCTGCTAAATTTCATGTGTTCGATGGCCCTTAAAATTTCTCATTTTTCACCTAAGGATTGTGGCTGGTTGCTGGACTTGAGAATTAAATGTGCAGAGATCTTAAGCTGCCTTATAAAGGCATTCATGAAACACAACCTGCTACATACATTTTTGAATGCTTTTGTGTACATACTTTTCATTTTGTCAAAGAATTTACTTGCTTCCAATGTTGAGAGCATACTACATCTTTCCTAGGAAAATATAATTCAAAGACATTAAGGTCCAGTAACCACTTGTAGAAAAGTCATTGAGGAAGAAGCCAAATATCAATTAATTTTCAAAACCACATTAGACTGACTATTAATTTGTTTTAGAAATCTCATGTTTATCATCAATTGCATTATTGCTATAGCCTGGAACTGTTTCTCAGCTGCATATATTTTAATAAATAAAAATTGATATACATATTACGCATAAATAACCACACAAAAGATACCATTTAAATTTTTATACATCTATAGCAAATGCATTGAATTGCACATTTTACTTTGCTGTATTTCAACTTTTCCTTGCATTCCCTTATTTATGTAGCTTACTTTTTTACATTGACCTCCAGTTATCGGAGATGATAGAAAGTTCAAAAATATCAGTAATAGCAATTAAAGGAGGAATAAAAGAGGAATCAGTTTGTGACACTAAGGAGTGAAATTTGCAGGTTAGGCAGCTAAGGGATTAGGAAACGAGGCTGCACTTTCAAGAAACTCTTTGGCTTGTGAAATTTATAAGGAAGAAAAAGTCTTTATTCTTTAGGTCCTTCCCTAGAGGTACCAGAGGATGAGGTTCCAACTCATGCCTCATGGCAAATATCTTTCTAGTCTCTTCTTCAGACTAATTCTGCAAGCTTAAAGAAAGAGCACAAATGTAGACTGAACCTCTTTTAAAATATTTTCCCAGAGTCCTCAGATATTAATTTTTATTTTACTGCTACTGAAATCAACATAAATAAGGAATTTTTGCACAGAAATCATCCTGATCCTATGGGGACACAGACAAAATTTCTCTGTCCCCAAAAGCAGCATATTATTTTGGAGATTACTTGAAATTTTTAATGTTAGAGATTTTGTTTTTCAAGAGTTTCTCAACTAACAAGATGCCAGAGGAGGCATCTTTGGAGGTACAGTATGGATGCAGCAGGTCTCATTTGAATTTAGGAAGCAACACTCTCTGTACAATATTAGTCAGAAATTTAATCCTTGAAGTTCAAACACATACGAATTATTACTGGATATGGCCTTTCCTACTCCAAAACATGGTTTTATGAGGTAAAAGGATTCTGTTACAGAGAAATTTCTACTGCAGGTATTCATAAATATCACTCCTTTAATGAATTTTAGAGTTATAAAGCTATAGCAAATGGCAGGAATTAGCATTTAACCTAAATTTCAGATAAAGGAAAACCAATTTTTTCTTAAATAATGACCACACTAACTCTTCCCTACTAAAGACAAGAGAGTAAAATTATAATTATCACAGATGATAAAGAACCTCAATATCATTTGTGAGGATAAATTGAATTGAATATTACAGTTGAAATAGAGTTTGGAAAAGCTTGTCTTACAATAGATTCACTTATAATTTCATTCTCCATATGCAAAAATCTATTAAAAAGTAAAGAATTTTCAAGAAAAAATATGCTCTGTTTCTAAAAACTCTATCAGAAGAGAAAAGCATTCTGACAACAGAATTCAACAACAACAAAACAGAATGACTAGGTTGGAAGAGACTTTCAAGATCACTGAGTTCATTTTTCTTTCAATTATTTTAAGGGCTCCTTGGCTCTAACACAATTTTTCTATTACAAATTTTGGCATTTGCATTTGTATTTGAGGGAAGCAATAGATAATTAATCCCGTCTTCTTGTGATTAAATTTTCAAAATTAAACCTAGCCATAACCAAGACTTTAATGAAGGGCACTAGAACTATGAATCAAACTATCTTGAGCAGATAACTAACTTTTTCTTTGAAAGAGTTTTGGATGAACAAATAGTCTTCCTCAAGATTAACCAAAGGGTGTAAAGCAGTGGGGTACTGTACTGCTACCTCTAGTCCAGTGCATTCACAGTCTCAACAGGCAAAGTTGATGCTGTGATTCTATCTTGTTTTCAAGTCTGTATGGCACTTCAGTGAGGAAAGGCTGAAGTGCCATACAGAGCACTGTATGGCTGTTTGCTCTGCCATACAGAGCACTGTTGCACTCTGTGTAAGTGCAACAGAGTACCAACATTCTCCAAAGTGTGAAAAATGAGGTTCATTCTCCTGGTAAAATTTAGAAGTTTAATAAAGGACAATAGGAAACAAAGAAAATAAAGCAAAGTTTAAAGGCTGGGTGCTTGGCATTCAGCCAAGAGCTCACTTACTATTTTTGGACACACTCATTATATACCTTTTCTACTGCATCAGCCTATTGAATATTCACAAACAATTATACATATTTAAACTTTCCCTCAAGCTACTTTACATATTCAAAGAACTGCTTCACATGATGCCTCCTTAGAACTGCCTTTCTAGAGTATGTTTACGTCGTGGCTGTGATTTTAGCCTTATCATCACCTCCAGTTTGGGGTTTGGTCCATATTTTCTTCAGAAGGTAGGTGCTGATGGTTGGCGTATCAGCAGCAGGTATCTTCATCGTATGTGCCTCAGGTGTTATCCCAACCAAGCAGGTAGCTCCTGAGCATTTCTATATCAGATATTTCCTTACTATGCCTAAGTTTAGTTAATAGAAAAAAAGCTATAGCAAAA
>VWYI01048985.1:0-10222 GCA_013399455.1 Anthoscopus minutus | reverse complement strand
AATCTTCAGTTATCATCATATGGTATTGAGGTTGGAGGAGCTTACCACCATTTTCTCATTGGACCAGACTACCAGTTTTGTTTGGAATCTGTTTTTTCCCTTCTGCACCTATTAAAGCATAAGTTTGTGTGTCCAAGAAGAGGCAAAGAGTGCCATTTTCATTGCCCTTTGTTTACATGCAGCCATGTATTCTGCAGAGAGCTGTAAACAGAATGTTATTGAAAAACAGGCAAAAAAGACAGCTTTGGTAGCACCTGCTATTCTGATACTAACTCAGACAAAAAGAACAATATTCAGCTGTTTTTAAGACAGGAGATTGCATTTACTGTGTTGCTTACTTGTTTCTCTACAGTATAGTCAGGTGTCTGTACTTGTTCTTTTAAATCTGAGAGCAGATTTTGCTAACCCTCCCCTGTCTATCTTCAAGTTGATTGTAGTATCTCTACAGCTTTTCTGTCATTCATACTCTAGACTCAGAAGATCCTATGGAATGATTGATCAAATGTCCTGGACTGGGTTGCTCTGTGATGCCTTGTTATCCCTCTCTCCGCTTGACCTTCGGATGAGCTTGATTTTGAAAAGTCTAAACAGATGAGGGACCAGAAAGCCAACTTCTCTACCATCGAAGTCATAATTAACTGTATGGATATGTTCCTGTCTTGTTTGTAAGACACCGCCTCTCTGTTGTATTTCTGCTTTGAATATAAAATGTGTATATCTTTTCAATGATGCCTCTAACACTGCCTCAGTCATAATCTGAAGCATGCCATTTATCTGAAATGAGGTTTTTTCCTCCTGATAGAATTCTTGCATTCTTTTCTATGACCAGATGCCAGCTTTAGCAAATGATCACAGGCCTGGACTCTGATATCTTCAGTTCTCGGGGTTTTCTGTGGTCAAGATGACCCCAAGATGTGTAAAAAGTCTCTGTTCTCCAACCCAACTGTCCAAGAACGAGTCTGAAGTCTTTGGTTTTCAGTTTCAAGGTTGTTTATTGTTGCTTATCAGAAAACATTTTCAGCCTGGCCTGCAGAGGTCTGTTCAGCAGACCAGACCAAGGCACTCTCTCCTCCCACGGAGCTTGTGCTCTCTTTTATACTATAAACTACATATACTTTATTTATAGTTACTTTCCAATAGCTATCACCTATGTTAGGCTGTGTCCCTTTACCTTGCACCAATGCCAAAGTGCCACCATCACCCAAAAGATGGAGGCTAGGAAGAAGAAGGAAGGAGGACAGGACAACGCCCAGTTCCCTCCATCTNAAACCTCAGCTAAAAGAGACTACAGAAGGATTTGACAGATTACAGGCTTCTAACACTGTCATAATCAGTATTAAAATCTGTAATCTCATTAACATCAAAGAACTGGAACCAAACTGAACAAAACTGAAAAATCATTCAAAAAAGATTTTTTTTTATTATGGTCTCCATTACTGCTGTGAAATTTAAGAGGAAATAAAGGAGAGCAAGAACATTTCAGAAGAGGTTGATGAAATGAAAGCTGTGGTGAATTATCTTCTGCTTTCCTTTCCAGCACTAACAATTGAAGATCTCACATCTACTCCAAACTAATGTTAAGAGTTCTCTGTCATGGAGTACAGGAGATGTATCCAAATGATGCATACCAGTAATACTAAAATCTGAGAGGACCGAATGGTGAATAATTTTCTCCATTGTAAAAATCCTTCATATTTATTCAATGATTTTTTTATATTATTATATATTTTATATATATATATATATATATAAAATATATAATAATATAAAAAAATCATTGAATAAATATGAAGGATTTTTACAATGGAGAAAATTATTCACCATTCGGTCCTCTCAGATTTTAGTATTACTGGTATGCATCATTTGGATACATCTCCTGTACTCCATGACAGAGAACTCTTAACATTAGTTTGGAGTAGATGTGAGATCTTCAATTGTTAGTGCTGGAAAGGAAAGCAGAAGATAATTCACCACAGCTTTCATTTCATCAACCTCTTCTGAAATGTTCTTGCTCTCCTTTATTTCCTCTTAAATTTCACAGCAGTAATGGAGACCATAATAAAAAAAAATCTTTTTTGAATGATTTTTCAGTTTTGTTCAGTTTGGTTCCAGTTCTTTGATGTTAATGAGATTACAGATTTTAATACTGATTATGACAGTGTTAGAAGCCTGTAATCTGTCAAATCCTTCTGTAGTCTCTTTTAGCTGAGGTTTCCTATATAACTATCTGGTTTGCTTATTTACTTAGTTAATTATATGAACTTAATTCCTTCTTTTAACATCTCAATAAATAAATCAAAATATTTTTTATTAAAATCTTAAGATCTTTGAGGTAGTCAAGATAAAGTTATAAATTCCACCTGAGGCAGGCAAACAAGCAGGTAACTATGCTGCTACTTTTTAATGTTATCAGAAAATTATTGTCCTTCTTTTTCTTTTTTTGCAGTTATTGGGATTTTTTCACCAGACAATCCACAACAGGGGGGCTTGGTAGAGTAAATTTTCAGCTCAGCATGAGTAAAGTCTGTGGTACATTTTTTCTTGGGTTTATATATCGATGTAAAGGATCTGTAGCCAGAATCTTAGTGCAACCTGTTCACACCCAAGAAGAAGTCTCACCACTTACATTAAAAGTTTGTGTTTGAGAAGTGTCAAAGACCTTTTTTAATTTATTTATATTAGACTACCCACCCGCACAGAAAATGAAAAATGGGTGCCTGCTACAGGCAGCTCACAGCCTGGCTTTCTGAAGAGAAAATACAGATGATGGAAAAAGACAAATAGTGTGGGTAAGTGAAGAAATGAAAAAAATGA
Source organism: Anthoscopus minutus (assembly GCA_013399455.1). Classification (NCBI taxonomy): domain Eukaryota; kingdom Metazoa; phylum Chordata; class Aves; order Passeriformes; family Paridae; genus Anthoscopus; species Anthoscopus minutus. The sequence continues at coordinate 7,408 of VWYI01048985.1, read as the reverse complement.
AAAGGTTTTGCTGTGTAAAATATAGACTCCTCTCTCTCTGCTTAGTCATTGTCATCCGGCATTCTTCTGCTGACACTGTGTTAAAAACTAATTGTAAAGATGTAATTACAGAAGCATAGCATGCCAGATTTCTGGATTTAGACAGAAACTTTTCCCCAAGCAAAACAAGTGTTGTTAAGAAGAGAGTAATGATGCTCATTGTCGAAATTACTGAATTTTTTAATCAATATTAGCATTTTCAGTGTAGTAGTCTGTGATTGTCTTTTCAAATTCCAAGGTATGAATTCCTTCAGGTAACTTCCAATTAAAAGAAAGATTCCCCTGTAGCCATAAATATGATCATTCTGCAATTCAGCTAAGGTCAAAGCTAATGTCTTTAATTATTCCGTCCCACCATTCTAGTCCAGTTCCAATTTGCAAAGGGAACAATCAATGTGAAATACATCAAATACTGAGTTGGGTTAGTTTGTGTCCATCAATTTTGCTTGCATATTATGTCTCTCCTTCAGTCTTTTTCTCTCAACTTTAGGACTGACAGAATATGAAGAAGATTGGCTTTCCCAGGAGAAGATCCTTTAAGGTCAGTGAACTGCCAATGGATGTAGCAAGCTGCTTTAAATACCTCCAATTCCAGAAGTTTTCTAGGACTGCAAAGTTTGTGATGTTAAAAATCAAGTACTCATGTAGTTTTGGTGTTTGCAAATGGGGCAGCACAATGGTATCTCATTGATTGCAGAAGCTAAAAGTATGCAAATTGATCATCAGTAATGTAACAATGTTACACAAACCTACATTTTGCTTTGCAGCAACTGAACCAAAAAAAGTCATTAGAATTCAGCAAGCATGCTTAAATAGTCTGACAAATTCTGTACATGCACATATGAGAGGTCATAGCTATCACAGCAAATATCATAATCTTCAGAACAGCACATTGTCCTCCTAAGATAACAATGGCAGGAAAAAAAACCTATATGTCTTTAATTCCTCACCTATTGGAGACAGTTTTAACTACTTTTTTAAAGACCTCAAGAAATCAGTGTCAGTAAAAAGGAAATGAAGACTAAATGTTCAGGAATGACTGCAAGGTGTAGAAAGAACACTTCAAAATTATTTGGAAGGAAAAGAAGGTGCTGTTTGCATAAAACTCAAATTAATAATTTTAAATAGCTTTTTAGCATGTTTTCCCTACATATATCCTTTGGTCATTTCTTTATACATAAATGTACTAATATTCAGCTACATATGTATATGACTACCACTATTAAGAACCAAGTCATAAAGAATGCATTTTGTGTATGAATTTTTTCTCATCTGCTCAGAGAGAAGGAATAATGCAAGACTCCAAAGAGGGAAAAGACATTTCAATTTGCAATTAAGAAAATAACTTTTGCCGTTTGCTGTATCAGGATAAAACAATTAATGTGCTGAAAAAAAATCTAAAAAACATCAACTGTTTTCTCTTAGAAAAGAAGGGTGAAGTATGTTGAATACATTTTCAACATAAACTGTTCATCCATTTCTATTTAGGATTTATTTCTTAGCACCCTGGTTTAGAAGGCTACAAGCCAATACTTGGTTGTAGTCCAACAACATCCCACATCCCCCGGGCAGATGATTTTACATTATAATAAATTAGTATATTTTAAAACCAAAGCCACACATGAACCTAAAATAACATCTGCCAAATAAGGTGCCCCTACTTGTAGGGCGGTATTTGGAGCCTTGCACAGAAAGTTAAAGGGAGCACTAATTTTAAGGAATATGCTTAAATTCAGGATTTTCTGGATTATCAGAACCTGGCACAACCCCAAATATCTGAAAGCTGCTTCCTCAGAAAAATGGGCTCCACAGTACTGACAGCGGGAACAGAGCCTCATCTCCAGCCTGCGTAACGCAGTGTCCATCTGGACAGTGGCCACGGCAGCGAGTGACAGGGGCTAGTGTAGGAGTGGGTCCAGCCTCCAGGTCCCCACTCAGCGAGCTGGTGGTAGCACACCTCAGCAGAAGAGGCGAGGCTCAGGCCAGCCAATCTGCCTCTCTGCAGTTGTATGGGCTGCATACCATGACACCACAAGCTGCCAGGCTGTTGCCCGCAATGCTGCTCCCTGGCAGAGCGTGCCCGAGCCCCACCGTGCCTCCCCTCTGCACTTTTACCCTCACTGTGGAGGGGGAGCAGGGGCTTTGTCCTAGAAGAGGACAAAAACCCTCTCAGACCTGTTGGATCTTTTGTTACCAGCTGTAAAAAATTGAAAGCGAGGAAGCAAATGCAGTCATGAAGCAGCTCCACAGTTACGATAAAAAGATGTCCAATTTGTACTGTGTCTTAAGTCAGGCTCAGTGTCTAAATTCTTAACCTGCCTGGTGAACATGACATTCCCCAATCCAACAGTGTGTTGGGGGCATATATGCCATGCAATCACAGCATTGCTTTCAGGGAGTACTCTTACATTTGTTGCATGTGCAATAATTGGCTTTTGTTTGAGCTACTTGGACCAGAAAAAAAACAAACCAACTTCTCCTGCGCTGACCCTGGGCGCCAGCCATATTGAAGAGTGAAGGGTTGTTGGCCTGCGGTGCCAACATACTCCACCTTCACGGGGAGGCCATGCCCCTCACGCTCCAGCAATGCCAGACGGCGCTTGGATGAGGCGGGCTGGGTCTGGCAGGTGGCGGCACAGGAGGTAGTAAGTGAGAGCAGCACAGCATAACTGGCTGAAGCATAGCAGTAGAATAATATTCTCGCGTCCTCAAAACTGTAGGAGTGTTTTTGACTTTGACTACTTCCAATACCTAACAAATATGAGATCATGGCTTCTGGCATAAAAAGAATGAGTTCGTTGCCATGCCAGTAAGACTGCCAGTGGTGGGAGGAGGTGTCACCTACCCTGTCCCATCAGGTAGTCCATTGACTTCAAATCAACATCAACTCCTCCTCTGTGTGCTGCCCCAAAGTGCTTTGTTTTCACCCAGTCACCACCCATGCAAGCCAGCAGCTCTGTCAAAGGGACCCTTCCTGTAGCAAATCCCCCTTTCTTTTGAAGTGGGAAGTGCAATGTAGTATGCAACCTCTTAGGCTGGCTTTGTTTGCTGTTTTAAATCTTATGGAGTAAGTAACTCTTTGTTTTCAAAATATGCTTCTTCTAAGGAGCATAGATCTGCAGAACGAAGTGAGCAAAAACTGAAATGTGAGAGCACAGGCAGATGAGCTTACAAGCACTGGGCCCAAACAGCCAGAAAACTTCACTATGCAATAAAAATATATGAATAATTAATTTCACTAGCTGAAATGAGGATTCATTCTTGAAAAGCTGGTTTTGGTACCAAAAATAGAAATACACTGGACAGAAAAATGTTGCAGTGCAACCTTTTAACAATGTCATTCTCCAAAATGTGTACAAACATCCTATTTTCCAGTTCTAAATATTTCAACCCCTAACATTTTTATTTGTCAAAAAATCCTTGTCTCTGCTAGATAATTTAAAGGAGAGCAAGTTTGAAGCAGGATTTTGCACTCTGGAGGATCTATCTATTCCATCAGTAACTGTGTCTGCAATTCATGGGTGACACTGCTAGAAGGTAGAATAAAAGGAATGGCTCTACACTTCAGTGACATATATTGTTCTGTTGGATACCCAAAAACAGAGGAGAGAGTATGTGTATGTGTGTAAACATACATGTAAAAAATATTACAAATTCATATAATCATGCTGATATTTGTATTGTGTCTCGGATACCATTAGAAAATAGGATATATTTTAATTCACTGCAGTTATAGTGAGGTTATAACCATGACCCATGCTTTATGAATTCTCCAGACCAATTCAGCCTTTCATCCGGCTAAACATTTGGCCAACACAGCTGTGAGTTGCTGAGGAACAAGGAACCTGGTCAGAAATATACAGGCACAGTAATAGCACAATCAATGAGACAGCTTGTTTACATCAGGAAGGGCATCAGCCAATAAGGATTTTGGATGACTTCTATATACACCAACTGGATCAAATGAGGGGTCTGAAAGGTTTTTCATTCTGTTATTTGGTATCTAAAGCAAAGAGAGAACATAACAATGAATGAGAAAGCTAATTTCTTGTTGCTCTTTCTGCAAAGAATTCTCCCACCAAAGGAGTCTGGTCCAGGCATAAGAACCACAAGTAAGCCAATGGAAGGTATCTGGGCGTTTGCCAGAAAATCAATAAAGGGCCCAAAGCAACTTGATCCAGAGAAATTTTGTTAATAAATACTTGCAAAACAGAGACTCTTTGCTGCTTTTATGTGTTTGCTGCTGATTTGATTCATTTCCACTTGCAAGCCTTCATTGGCATTGGCTGAACTGCCTCGGAGATCGACTGCGTGATTCCCACCTCTCGCAGCCCGCACGGGAACATTCAACAGGGCAGCCTGAGGAATTGTTTTGAACTTTAAGAAAGAACTAAACAAAAGAGAGGAAGGGTAAGGTAGATGACAGATAAAACCAATGAGATCCATCTGTTTTGGAGAATGAGTCAAATGTGAACAGAGCAGAAAAATGGTTAAAGTCTTCAGAAATCAGAAAGCTGATGTGCAACTCTGGGCACAGGTTTCTACATTTCTTGCACTTTATTCTTCTTTCATCTGAGTCCTTTTGCTGGTAAGGGTTGTATATTATGGCCAACTTCTATGTTACCATGGAGAAATAGAGAGACAGGGAGAGAATGGATGTAAAAAGACAACGATGAAGAGCAATTTATCTAAAAAAAAACAAAACAAAATGTTGCTTTTAGAGATATTTGTCTTTGAAGGTGCAGTGAAATCACTCAAAATCAGCTCTTTACTTTTAGTGGAAAATTGTCACTGAGAGTATGTTTAAAGCAATACCACAGCAGAAAGGTACTTCTGAAGAAATTCCTTGCAACTGTGGGGTTATGTAATTGTGGTTTTGTTCAAATTACACTTCTGTTCTGGGGAAATATGCTAAAAAGGTATACAATGATTTTCTAGGCTTTTCTTTTTTAATTGTCAACCGAATTTATTTAGTTCCTGTGGAAGAAGGCACCAGGTATTTGTTGATATTTATAAACATAATTTCTGCAAATGTAGTCTCAGGTCTGATAAGAAAAAGTGATATTCTTTCTGGGTGGAGTATCACTTCAAATAGCAAAAGGCTTGAAAGGCATATTCTGTTCCCTAGTTTACCTCCACGCAGTGCAACAAAATTCAGACAATCTTGAATATAAAATGAAAGCAAAAATCCATTTTGCACTGATATCTGTGCTAATTCTTCATTGAGTATGAAGAGAAACAGAAATCAAAGTGCACCCTTCTTTTTGATAAAATATATATGATACATACAGGCCACAAACCAGGCAAAGATGTGATGTGAAAAAATGTTCTTGTTCTAGAATGGAATCAAGCTTTAAGGTGCAGTGAGGTTACCAGGTCAGGAGCTTCATTTTTTTTCCAATGGTAATCAATCATGTCTTCTCTTGTCAGCATATTTTCAAATCAAGGAATCATAGAATCATTTTAGTTGGAAAATACCTTTAAGATCATTGAGTCCAACTATTACCATAACCATTACGAAGTCCACCTCTAAACCATGTCCCTAAATGCCACATCTACACATCTTTTAATACGCTCAGGGATGGTGACTCTACCTCTTCCCTGGGCAACTTATTCTCATGCTGAACAGAATTTCAGTGAGAATTTTTTCCTAACAATCAATCTAATCCTCCCCATGTGCAACTTAAGGCCATTTCCTCTTGTCCTATCTCAGGTTAGTTGGGAAAAGAGACCAACCCCCACCTGGCTGCAACCTCCTTTGAGGTAGTTGTAGAGAGGATAAGCTCTCCTCTGAGCCTACTTTTCTATACAGCCCCAGCTCACTCAGCCACTTCCGCCAGGACCTGTTCTTCAGACTATTCCCCAGCTCTGCTCCCCTTCTCTGGACACTCTCCAGTGCCTCAATGTCCTTCTTGTAGTGAGAGGCCCAAAACAGAACACAGGATTCAAGGTGCAGCCTCTCCTCTACCCAGTGCATGGGAACAACCACTGTCCTGGTCCTGCTTTTTCTGACACAGATGTTGGCAAGTACTTGTATTTGCCCAAAATTTTGCACCAATATTTTTTTTTCTATTTATAATATTGCGTTTGGAATAATAACTAATTTATTGGGAAATAAGTTCTGCAAGTTTGACTAGATCATTTGACTAAGATTGTGCTCAAGGAGTGTGCATTGATTATCATGCCACACACTGGAGCTTATAGATCTGGTCTGGTATTTTTTGAAGCACTGCATTCATTGGGTGATGAAGCCCTGCAATAAAGGGAAACTAATGGAAGCAATTAGGAAAGAACACCTGCTGGTGGAAGACTGCAACCCCTACATTGACCATAGCCAGAAATTGCTCCCAATTGTTATTCACAACAATGGAAGACCTCTGGACTGTGAATGCAGGCAATGATGGACTGCAATAAAATTTGTAAATGAGTTTTCACATTGTCCCATAAAATTCTATGACTTTGTCAATCTGTGTTGATACAGACCAACACATGGCTAAGCAATAAAATGCTGTAAGAAAGGTGTTAATCACTATTGTTGGTAAAAAGTATCTTTGCACTTCTGAAGGATCTGTGACCAAATTTTCCGTTGTTCACAAAGGGGTCTGAGAATATTATTTCTGTCCTAATCATTGGTGGATGTATAGCCTTATGGAGAAGGCTAGGTCAGCTAGTATTCTCCATGTCATATCCACAATAACAAAGTTATTTGTAAGTCTGCCCCAGCAGCAAAGCTGTAAGGAAAATGCCTTTCTGCACTGCATGGTTTAGCCAGCAGGTGACACAGAACTGCTCATTTTGCTAGAAATACATGTAGATATAAATGTGTCCACAAAATGATCCCTTTTTTACTTTAAGAACTAGAAAGATTGTTAGAAAAAGTTATCCAGGTTATTCAGCACATGCTTCTCTTGCAGTTCTGTAAGACAATAAAATTTTACACACATTTTAATTACTCGGTTTTCCCTCTCAAAATCGGGAAGTGGAGAGGAGGAGAGGAGATGCAGCAACAGTATTAGAGAGTGAGAAAGAGGTGTGAGAGAAAAGAAAAAGAGATGCTAAGAGTAGTCTGCAGTGACATCCATGGACTCAGCATGCTGTGTGTGAACCATATGCATGTGAAACACGAAAGACCTGTGAACATCAGATCTTCATGTCCTTCAAATGACCATGGTGTCAACAAGGGAGAGAGAGGCTGGTAGGATTGACACAGGATCTTCAGCAGAAACCTGGGAAGTCAATCAAATGTTACTTCTGAAATTCTTATGACCAAAACATCCAAGGAAAATATTCTTCCTAGCATAACTTTGTCACTGTTTTCCAATTATTATTATTCTCCTCTAATATATATATACATATATATATGTATATA
>VWYI01048977.1:184-11680 GCA_013399455.1 Anthoscopus minutus | reverse complement strand
GGTTTTGTTTTCAAACCAGTACACTTTTGTTAGAAGTTATGTAAAGGCAAAAGCAGGGTGTACATTTGGGGTTGCAGTGTCAAACTACCAATAAAGATATATTGAACTGTCACTGTTCTCATTGTTTCAAGTACTTTCAGAATGTCAGTTTTAAGGAACCACGAGTTAGTGTTTTATTAGTAGAGTGGGGAATTTTTTTTGTTCGTTCATTCAACTTTGTTTTTTGGTGTTCGGATTTTTTTGTGCGTATGTGTTTTCACTGAAAATTTTACTTACGTGAACTCAGAAAGTTATTGTAAAACAATGCATGGTCCAAAAACTTACTTGGGGTTTATTACTCTGAGGGACTCAAAGTAGTTTATAGAGAACCGTTTAGGAAATGCAAACAGAAGTACAGTGGAAAAAACTTAGCATACAATTCTAGAATGCATGTTTTGTGATACTGTATAGTGTGTTTTGATAAAAAATTTCCATAAACACTTTTGTAAATAGGTTTTTAAGTTATGTAGCTGATAACATTTGCTTTATTTATTTGTTTTTGCATGCACAGAAAATGTCTAAGCAAACAGATTCGACAGCACAAGTGTTGTTGGAAAAGAAAGGAGGTGCAGGAATAATAACTTTGAATAGACCCAAGGCTCTCAATGCTCTAAATCTGTCTATGATCCAACAAATTTATCCTCAAATAAAGGTTAGTAGCTCCACTTCTACCCATCCACTATACATATGCTGTTTGAAAGCAATTTAAAAATGCAGTTAGACATTTCTTAGTGTACTAATTTAAAGGTTGAAAGTTTCTGTGAATACAATGAGCTCAGATTTATAGCAGAGAAAAAATCAGGCAGTTTCAAGGAAGTTAGAAAGAGGAGACACATCAAAGAAAAGAGCTGTCAGACAGAGTTAAATTTAGCATCTCCACAGTTAAATGGACATCTATGTTAACACCAGGCCTGAATTAGGAGCAAGCAATGCACAGCATTTGTGTGTTCTTTTGGCAGCATCCGCCTGATCAGTTGGCACAAATTTCAACCTATACAGTGGTGTTGCCTCTTGATGGAGTGCCTGTTTTGTGATGAGGCTGCATGACTGAGAATAAAAGATACCAGCCACCAGGAAGCATGAGGCTGTCGGTGTCATTCTTTGAACAATAAGTCATGGATTTGTAGGCACTGTTTCTACAAGCTAGTGAAGTGCCGTGAGATTTTAAGCGTGCTAATAGTCTCTTTTAATTTAATAATGCTATTTATCATATGCAGAGTCAAATTCATTAGATACTAATATTTGTTGGATAATTTTTTTATGTGTTTTGGTATTTATTAGACATTTTTGAAGCACAGCCTGAAAAAGTGTCATAGTTTTTGATTTCTGTCAGGCCCTGTTTTGTGGGATGCTACCTTTCCCCAGAGGCTGAGAGCTGTGCACAAGTGTTTTTCTGAAATATGAAAGGCAGCTCTGCTGACCTCTGCTCTCGTGGTTGAATAGGATGCAGAAGTGGCAGAAAGACATTTAGATCTCAAACTTCAGTTTAAGACAATCTATTTTAAAGTATGGTTTGATTTGCTTTTTGAAAAAGTGAAGTCAGAATTATAGACCCTCTACAGGGCAGGCATTATTTGCACAGATTTTAGTCTTACGTGTAACTGTTTACTTCTTTTTAGACATGGGAGCAAGATCCTGGAACTTTCCTGATAATTATAAAGGGAGCTGGAGGAAAAGCTTTTTGTGCTGGGGGTGACATCCGAGGTAAGGACCATACTCACTAAAACATTTGATGTCTTTCCCAGTCACTACTTTATGTTGATTTCCTTTGTTTACTGTGACTTGGGTAGACTAAATCTTGCTACACGGGAGTAAGAGATCAGTTGTGCTGACACTTACGACATCTTGATGTGCAGATGCTATTTAAGGTATTTGTCAGAAGACAGCTATCAGGACAGTGTATAAAAGAGTAAAAATTACATTTTTATGAATAACTGATAACAGCAGCCAGTTATTACAGGGAGGAGAGGGTTCGTATCTCATTTCTCTCCCCAGATTTTCATTACTGACATCTTCTTTCCAAGATATTTTACGGACCATAACAGGTAGCTCAGATAGTGTTGGATAATTTGTGTCTAATGTTGCCAGATTCAGACCTGACAAGGGTGATCAGTGTATCTGTTATTATTTTTTTTAGCTGTGAACTGCAGGAAATCTCCAAAGTGTCCAAATTAGCAGTTGTTGTAAACTGTAGGTAAACAAACAGCACAGGTTATTTGTTCTAACAAAATTGCTATGCCATGCTCTAATTGGCTTCTCATTTTTAGTACTTAGTCTTCATTATATTCAGCTTCAAGTGATCGTCCTAAACGTTGGAGTGAATAATATCACAGATGAGTACTAGACATTAGGAGGGGTTGGAAGATAGACCACACTCTCACAAGTATGTGACAAAGTCTCCAGCAAAATACAATTAAATCAAAGTTGAGGCTTATATTCTTATATTTGAGACAAATATTTAAATTTGAGCAAATTTTCTTAATTATAATAAAGCAGGATTAAGTTGGTCTGTCATTGCTGTAGGAAAAGACCCAATTTATGAAACGTTTTCTTTTACTTGTATTTTCTATTAAATTTATATTTATCTTTTGATTTTTTTTAATTTCTCTTAAGCCATCAGAGAAGCACAAAAAGTTGGAGATAAACTGTCACAAGATTTCTTCAGAGGAGAATATAGACTGAACAATGCCATTGGTATGTTAATAGCAATTTCTGAAACAGTACAGTTTTCATAACACTGGCTTGAAATGTAAACTTACCTCTTTGATAATCTCTTAAAGACTGTGATAGCATCAGAGAAGTAGTAATTTTTTTTTTACCAAGTTCAATACCAGTAATGTAACACATCCCATTTTTATACCTTGCATGCAGAATGTGTTTCTTTTGTTTAAGTTATTGTGACAGCTATTTTATGCCATCCTGTTGTTCTGGTTCCTCTGTTCCCTCTGTGGAAGAATTAATTTTAGCTGCAGACATTGCAGTTCTGCCCTAGGTATCATTGATCTGCTTCAAAGAAGACCTGAGGTAAATATAGATGTGTGGGAAATCATTAATAGTCAGGAAGCAGAATATAAAATTATATGAAAGCTTTCCATTTAAATAGACTGCATGGAAGACTAGGGCTGCATAACTCAGGAGTGAGCTGCCTTAGTTTATTGCAAAGATGCTGGGGGAAGTTTACTGGATTAAAGCATGTTAAAAATGGATGTTAATTCTTCAGGGTAAAAGTCAAAAGTTGAGGGTTTTGATGAGAAGAAAATACTGCAAACATATTTTAATTGAATACAGTTTGAATTTCAAAATAGTATCCAGTCTTAGTCACTATGGGAGGAGAAGTGGTGTTGCTTACATGGACAGAAGAGCACAGCTATTAGAGTAACTTCTGAAAAGTTATTTTTACTTTGACAGAGTTTGAGAACTGAGCATGCTTGTTTTCTTTCCTTCACCAATACAAAGCAAAAAATACTTTTAAGGGTTCAAATAATTGGGGGAAAAAATAGTACTACCTTGCCAGTTGAACTTGGTGATGATTCTATTGCAAGGATACATAATTTAAAAGTCTGTTTTCTTCTTTTTTCTTTTTTTTTTTAATTATTAGGTGTAATTACAAAGCTTTAGTGTGATTGTATTCCTTTAAGGCTGAGATTTCTGCCAAAAAATACTTATTTCTGTCTTACATTTTACAACTTAAAAACACTGCGAGCAGCTGCTTTCACAGCATTGCAATGGGAAGGGCTTGCTGCTATAAAAATTTGATTTGGGGGGTAGCATCTACAGCCCATGCATTAGCTTGTATGTTCATGTAAGAAGAAAGTTCCAAATACAGTTCTTTTAACATTTTCTAACTACTAATTTGAAGGACTGAGCTGCCTTTTAAAATACCTTTTTAAACAAGGCTCTATAGTTGTTACAGAAAAAGTCACAACATGGTTGCAGGGAATAGCTATATCACCAGTCCTTTTAGACTGTTAAGTCTGACCTGAAAATACTGAATACAGGGCAGCTGTTTAATTCACAGTGAAATTTTTAGTCTTTCCATGAATGGTAATTGAAAGCATTGGGGCTTTAGTTTTGTGCCTTCTGAAGTTGGTAATTCAGGACATTGTCATCTGAACCTGCCTGCACCACACTCAGGGTTGTATGCAAGAGCTGGCATGATAGAATATGCCTGCATTGCAGAATTTGCAGACACATTGTGACTGGAACCTGCCCATACTTCTGGCTTTGCAGTAAAGCGCTGAAGGGCTGGAACACTTGCTGTGCTCTTAATCCAGACTGTGAGAGGGGGTGAAAGGGCATCTGCTGTGTCCCAGCATCAGACAAAGCTATGTATACTGGCTAAACTGTCAGGTACCCACATAACAAACAGTCCAGTGTTTGATAGTTGTATAATGTTCTTCTACAACACTCACAATCCAGTAAATTAGATACTGGTGTTTCTTTTAATTTCTTAAGAATTACATGAAATACCATTGTAAGATGATAATATGATTACTGCTTAAATTCCCATTTATTTTTTCCCTCTCTTGCTGAAGTAAGACATAGGGAGATGTGTCATGTGGCAGCTAGTTACAGGTCCACCCTTGAAAAAGATGGATGATAGTTTTCCTTTACATTTTTCACAGGGACCTGCAAGAAACCATATGTTGCACTTATCGATGGCATTACAATGGGAGGGGTAAGTTGAAGGCCTGGGTGTGATACCTGGTAGATTGTTTTAAAATCATGTCATGTTGTGTTTGTGAGTTGAATGAAGTGCCCACAAGGCATTTCCTTGAATAACTAGCATCATAATCTGAACCTTTGTCTCTTGCTTCTGTGGGTGTGCTGCTGCTCTTGTAGGGCCTCTGCTGTTCCCTGATAGCTAATACAAGTGCTTTCTACAGGAAAAGAGCAGAATCTCCTCACTGCTAGAAATAGCCTTCACAAAGGTTTTCAGAATACTGAGGGGGAGTTTACATATCATACAAAAATTAAGAATAGTTCTCCATTTTAAGTGTATTAGAATTAGAACTATATAAAAATACATTTAAAGAGCAGCTCTGTGAAAAATAGGGAAAATTCTAAGCTACACTGTAACAGACATTCATGAGTTCTATATTTTTCCAACAAATAGTCTGGAAATGTATTCACTTTCTCACCTCTGTAGTACTTGTAAAACATCACTTGTGTGATCCTGATTCCACACACACCTCACCCAGGGCTGCACCTTATTACTAAAGCAACATAGAGAAGACTCCATATGATGCTAATTATACTCAGTGTTAATTTTTTCAGCAATTGTTGCCTGTAAACACCATAAGTAGGTATTTAACCGGGCAATGTCATGATTTTTTTACATGCTAAAATTCTGTTTTAGTGAGTTTCACATCTGTGGAATATATTTGCACCATATCAGAGAGTGGACTAAAATAATTTTCAGTTATTTTGAACAATGTGTTTAACTTATGAAGCCTGTCTGCCATGTCACTGCTTAGATTTGTATTATTTTCTGGCATGTCCCTATGATCTGGGTGTAGAGTCTATTTAAGTAAAATTTGTCAAAGATAGATGTGAGAAGTGGATCACTGTGTGATCTGTGACCTGTAATAATGCTTTCCTTTTTATCTTCCCTTAAAAATTCATTTGTCTGTTTTGGTCTTCCCAGCTTGTGATTTGAACATGCAGTAGCTCTCTTGCCCTTTGCATCTTTGCTACTAAAGATCTCAGCTAGAGAGCCTTTCCCCCCAGCCTAGCATACACTTTGTTTCCAGCATAAAGGGGACTTGTTCTATAGCTCTTCTTGCAGAAAAAGTACTTGATTGACCATAGGAGTCCTGAAGGTTCATAAAGAGATAGGAAGTCCATTTATTTTATGGACTTTTGAATAATAGGAAATGGAATAGGAATGAAGGAATAATGAATAATAGGAATAATGGAAAGCTGTGAATGAGCAAAATTGCCCAGCAGCCAATATCTTTTTAAAGGTCCTGTAGATGGCTTGTTATGACTGTGGCCTGAGCAGGAATAGAATTTTGTCCTTTGAAAGGAAAGTGTATTTTTAGACTGAAAAGAACATAATGGAGTCAGATGATCCTGCATTACTAAGATTCTTCATGAATTCTCTTTCCTCTAAAGAGCTTTTAAAAGACAGCATTTAGCCTGAAACTTTATTTTGGGTAATCAAATATGGATACCCAAATTTCAGTGGGGTTCAGTGACAGAGTTTAAATGCCATTAGGGTTTGAATGATAACTTAACTTGCTTATTATATACTAAAAGTAGCATTTATCTTTACTTGTGTGTAGGGGATTAGATTTTGACTCAGGAAATATGCGGACTAATTTTGGGGAACTAAATTAAAAATCACAGAACTGTGTTAGAAACTCAGTTACTATGTGCTTGGATAGTAAAAATTTCTACTGATGCACAGATGCTGTAGATCTGTAATAGTAAAACCTGGAATTTTATCCAACAAATGAACTGGTTCCCCTTCTTTATTGGCTAGGGGCTGGTATATTACTTTGGGAGCTTGCATTAGCCAACAGATGGGGCTGTGGAGCTTGTTCTCAGCAGTTTCTTCTCCTGTACTTCATCAAAAATTGATATTCAATATAAATGTATCTTTTCATCTTTTTGTAGTTATTTGGAGCAGTAAGTTCAAATTTATAAGACAAATTTGTTAGAAACAAAGGTGACTGCAGTTTACTGAAAAATAGTGAAATGAGTCATATATACTACATCTGCTGCTAAAGGACATGCACTGTGGGCACACATTCTCATGTTGCTAAAAGCTACTTCAGATTTAGCTGATTTCTGTGTGTAAATTTCTTTTCCTTGAAATTAAATACCTGAACAGTTCACAAGAAATTCAGAAGTCTGGGGTTTTTAAAAAAATATTGCTGTCTGCAAATGACATCCTAAGTTTGGCCTCTTGGTTTTAGAAAAGTCAGCAGTCTTGTCTGAAGTTCTTGTGGAGATGAATATAGGTGATTTATAAGATCAGTCCAAGGCTATGGTTTTAAATAGGGCTTTGGCATAAAATATGTTCCTGCATCAGATAGTCTTGCTAGCAGACAAAAAGATGCATAAAATTGTTTTTGAGACCTGTTTCACAGCCAGATAAAGCACACTAAACAGATTGAGTGGTGGCTTTTCAATGATTTGGCTTGGAATTCAAGGAGAATATTTGACAGAGAAAAAAGGAACAACAGGGCATAGACCTTGGAAATCGGTGAAAATGGGTAACATCACTGGATTAACTTAAAGGTAAAAAAATATGTAAAAAAACTTAGTAGCTTTGCAAAATGAGAAGTACATTTTCAGGAGCAAAGGCCATTACCTTTAGTTTATAGAAGAATCTAACAGCATGAATGAAGAACCCTTTTTTGTAGTATAATATTCTAGAGCATGCATGACTTAGAAACTTCCTGAGCCAGGCTTTATTTCAGAACCACAGTGCCCTAAATAACCACTAGTGGTCACACTCACCTCTCTACATTGTGTAATTTTTGACAGTAAGTAGGCTTGGTGTTCAGAAAGGCCTCTGGCAATCGGTTTCACCGTTGAATTCTTGTGTAAAGCAGCTTGTTGCTCTTTCAGGCCTGTTGTCTAATATTATTAAATACTTGTGTGTTTAATTATCAGTGAGGCCAGACTAGAAACCCAAATGCTTATTTTCTCACTGATGAGTCAAGAGAGTGTTGCTCAAACATAGGGATTCTTAGCTTTGGACAATTTTCTACAGGATTTAATCCTTTAGTCTGGCCTCTTATGCAGCATATTTGCTAAGTTTGTTTTAGCCTCACTTTAAAAATTCATGCTTTTAATTTTAAGATGAGAAAACCTCTTCCTGTGGGGGAAGTAGGTTAACTCTAACTTGCATTGAAATAACATTTTCACTACAGAAATAGGTTTGGTAGAATTGCTAACTCCCTTAAATCCTTTGCAAAGCACTATGCTTTGAGTTATTCCAAGCATCTTATTTTCCAGTCTTCATGTTCAAGAAGATTAATGGGAAGTTTTTTATTTAATATAGTTTGCAATCTGACCAAATTTCCACCTTAGTCCCTCAGTTTGTGAGGTGCAGTTTGTGAGAGCAATAGCCAGGACTGATTCCTTCAGTCTTTCCTCACAGAAGGACCTCAGGAGTACAGACTGGGGGAACAATATATCAACCTGTGCCTGGGTCTTTAGGTTCATGAGTGGCTTTCCTTTAGTTATGTCAACATACCTGGCAGTGTGGGTTTCTAGGTAAGGTCTTTTACTTACATCGAGAGTCTGCATCTAAGTTATTTACTTTGAGTTTCTCTAGGGTGACTATTGGACAATAGAATTTTCTTAAGAACTGTTTGAGTGTTACTCTGTTGTGTAGTAATGTGAAATGTGTTAAGCTGTAGGCTACAAAGATGTGTAGAGCTAGGTGGAACATGATTATTCTTTTGCACTTGCATTAGGATTAAGTGCAGCTAGATGACTGCTTAGCTGATTTTCGCCTAATTCACTCAGAACTCTCCAACAGCAGGAATTCTGGTTTTTCTAGATATGCCACCTGAGTTATTCTTTCAAGCTTGGTTTCCCTAGTGTCTAATTTAAGTCTTTAGTATGTGTAATCAATATATTCTAGTCTTTGTCACAACTCCCTGCGGACATTTTGAGATACTTGCACTCCTTGCCTCTAGTCTTCTCTCTTTAATAGGGATAAGGATAGCTATTTCAGCCTTTCTTACAGATTAAGTCTTTTAGCCTTCTTGCAATCCTCTGGAATCTTTCCCATTTGTGTACTTCACAGTTCATTGCCAGAGACTGGACAATATTTCAGCTGGAGGATTCAGCAGCACCAAGTAGAGCAGAATAATTATCCTCCCTATATTACAGAGATACTTTGTCATAAATAGTCCATGTAAATAGCACTTTTGAAACCATCCAGTCCTAGGAGGCCACCACTTCCAGTTATTCCCAAAACTATTACTGTCACCTCTTTCCTCCTTAACTAACACAAACTTCCACCACAGTACATTTCTGTATTACTTACCTTTTACCAAGTTTAAATCTTCTTCCTTGAACTAAACTCATTTGTCAAAAGAGGTTTGCAGAGGTGCCCTTTTCTTCAAAGACTACAAAGGAAAAAAAAGTACTCATTTTCCCTGAATTTCAAGAAACCCAAGTGCTGTATGAGGTGGTCCTGGGCTGATGAGGCTGCCCAAGTGCAGTGAATCTAGGCTGAGTGTTCCCACCTGAGCCCTTGGCTGCCTATTGGTTCAGATTCTGCTGTAGTGTGATATCTTCATTAGTTCTTTCCACAACAGCACTGCCTTATTTGTACTAATGGCATGGTTACCTTGTTTGTACTAATTGCATGGTTGCTGTAAACCCTTGGAAAGCATCTGTGCATTTATTTCATGGGAAGCATACTTACCACCTCTGTATTTGATTTTGCCTTCCTAAGTGTAGTTATTTTAATTTTGTTAGTTTCTCCAAAATGAGATAGTTTTGAATGTTGCCCTTCAAAGTGTTTGCTTTCCCCAAAAGTAAACTGTTAATTACAGAACTTTTTGTTACTTCATCATCCAAACAGATACGAAGCTGTCAAATGAAATTTCATTAATGATTGGCTCTGCATGACCTCAGTTGGGGTCCCCTCTCAGTTTTATTGCAAACTGTTGGTAACTCTTAATACTGTTTCAGAGGATGGTGCCTTCCATTTCCCAGTGATTACATCTAGGCTGTGCTTTCCTTGCTTGTTTGTGGAAGGAAACAATGCTGTGGATGAGGAGACATCACAAACATAACAGTTTAAAATATGAAACTTTCTCAGAATGCTGCTTAATGAGTGATGCTGTTTTAGTCAAAGGGTAATGCAAGTGTTCCAGAGTAGCACATGCAGCCACATTCCTGAACCTATTCCATGGTTAGGAAATATTCATTCTATTGTGCACCTACCTGTGCATCTCTTCTTCTGGAATACAGAACCAAAATTACTGCCTCTGTATTGCAGTAGAGGAGTGAACCTGGTACCTAATATTTAGCTTTAGCTCTTTTTCACATTAATGCTCTTTAACTTTTAGCAAAACTAGATGCTGACATTGCTAGAGGAATCTGCCTTTCCTTGTAAATCAGATCTCAGGACCTGATAGCGCATCTACCAATAGTTACAATCGTCTGCCTTTACACTTTAGCAGGATTTTGTCGACAATTCTTATTACATTAATATTTGTTCTCAAGTAAATTGGTAGTGATGTCATAAGCAGCTTGTATGTTGTCTGTTTTAGTCAATAGAATTTTAGTACAGAAAGGAGCTGGAATTGACCAGTAGCTAATCTTATGCTGTCTCATTTTTAATCAGATTGTGCAGCTGTAACTCTTTAGGAATGTTCCTTTCACTACAAACATATATCTATTCATATAAGTTGTGTGCGTGTAACTTTTACTCAGAAGTGTAGATAGCAGCATTTGAGACCAGTGTTCAAAAACTAGGAAACATTAGGATTAAACTACCTATAAAATATCACTTTTTTGCCCATGTGTGATACAGTTTTTAATTACAGGGATGTGCATTTGCAGGTGGATATTGTCCATGGAACAAAGCTATTCATTTGTGTTTTAATTTGGGGTGCAAATTTTATTGCACATCATGGAAATTCTGCTTAGTAGTTTTCAATATACATATATACATGTATATGTATGGGGCTTGGGGTGGTTCGCTGCAGCATATGAAAGCTCATGAAATACTAGGATTTTACATAGTACTTCTCTACTGTAGTGGATATTATTATCCCTTTAGTCCTTTTTAAAGCTAGGAAACTGGAACCTAGAAATGTAAGTGCTTCTTGGGACTTCTCCCAGTTCTTATTATTTTTCTTTCTCTTTATAAGTATGTCATGAGTCTTGGTAGCAATCATGCAGTGGAACTTCTTTGGTTTTGTTTTAATTTACACTCTAAAATCTGTCCTGAAGTAAAAGTAATTGTCATACTAAACTTAGATAAGCTGTTTTCCAGTTCTCTCTGTGCCTGTCCCCCCTCTCCCCCTCCCTTGTACCTTTGTACCTCAGAGAAGCTTGTGGCCTGTTTTGTTGCCAGTGCTTCAAAGCTGAAAGTAACTTTTACTGTGAAATAGAATACAGATTTTACAAGTACAAACAAATAGTTTTGAGATTCACTTGTGCACGACTTATCTTCTGAAATATGGGGTGTTGAAAACAATGCTCAGGCAATCCTGAGAAAGGGTTCACTCCTTGCTGCTGTTCCAGTCTCTTTGCCATCTGGCCACGCTGCTCTGCTTAGCTCTGGTGTATGATCCCAGGGATAAATGGGGCTCTTCATTTTGTGGCTAATCGGACTAGAATGTCAGCAGCCCTTGACATTGACAAAAAGTAACCACTGAATGTTCAATCATTTGCACGTGTTATTCCCCAAAGGACTTATCATAAAGCACTGTCTTGAATACAAGTATTTTAAATTATCAGTACAGTAAGTAA
>VWYI01048974.1:0-63014 GCA_013399455.1 Anthoscopus minutus | reverse complement strand
TTATCAGCAAGCCCAGCAAGATAGCTATTTCTGGATAAGAAAATAAACCCAGGGACCACAGAGGTATTAAGATCTCGAAAAATCCTAGGGACCAGAAATACATGCAAGCCTTCACCCCAAGGGACATGTATTCAGAAAACATGGTGTTAACTGCTTTAAAGTAACACAGAGTAATGGAAAACAAAATACACTTAAACCAGGGTTTTTCCACTCTCTCTCAAGTTGATCTCCCTGTACGGGCCACCAAATTTTGTCCTGGTTTAGGACAAATTTGGGAGAAAACCTCCAAAGGGGGCCTCTCCAGGCAGCAAACCCACATGGCTCCTCCCCCCAATCAGTTTGAAAAGGACCCCTTGGAGAGAAGTGGAAAGAACCTGTTTATTGAACAGGCAAGTGACTTAACAGATCTTTTGGCGGATTGTTGAAGAGTATTTCTTTATACTGGGCAATTCTGCTTTTGCACTACAACCATAATGAAGTATTTTTGAAGGACATATTTGACTTTGCCTAACAGGATTGCAAATTAGGTTTGTATGCTGCAGCTGAGTTAGCAATATCTGGAATTAAATACCTGTTTTGATTATTGATTGCATATTGAATTATAAAATGTGTACATTATTGTAAGACAAACTTGGAGGTCTTTACCGAAAACAGACAAGTAGTAGGAATGGCCATACTTTTCATAATATTTGCTCTGCAGTGGCATTTTTTGCTGCCGGAAGGTGGAATGTAGACTAATGAACATATCCAGCATAGTTGTTTTGCCCACCTACAGGGAGCCCTTTTTTGAATCTCAACTTGGAAGAAGTGGAGATAAAAAACTTTAACTTCAAAGGATGATACTGGGATTTCTTGGTGAAGGTAATCTTCACATTTTTGTGTTCAATTTCGTATTCTGAGTGGTCAAATCAGCAGCTGGCTCAAACTCAGTGCATAAGTCTCATAAAAGCTCTGTCAGAGATTTGGGTTTAATCACTCTTAGGCTGTCAGATTCCTGCTGTCAGATGCAGACATGGTAGTCTCAGCCTTTTACTGTCCTGTTCACAGACCTCTTGAGATAGATGCTTGCTTCCTGTCAAAAACAAAAGTGCTTTTATGGGAAGGTGTTGAATTCCATATTTTGCTTGGTGAGCCTTCTGGTCTGACTAAGGGACCTTGTTCTGTGCTTTGTACCTCCACACCTCTTATTTGGGTTGTTTGTCTCCTTTTAATGGTGACATAGGGAAGTACTTTTCAAGCGCTTTCATACTGTCTTAGGGTAGCGAAGCTATAAAATATGATAAGTTGCACAAGTTGCTCTTCTTCTTTCTGTTGATCACAATGGGAACCTGAATGAATAGTAAAGAAAGGATGTGCTTTGACCGAGATGGCTAGTGACAGCTGAAATGACTGCCACCACTGTGTAGTTCAGGTGGAATGCAAACCAGGTAGTGGTCTGTGATCATGAAGATCCTTTCCTTCCCCTAAGCTACTGGGCTGTTTTATTAGGACCGAATTGAACCTTGTTTCTAAGTGGGAAATTTTTTTTACCATATGCCAGAATGGCCAATGTCATCAGTTAATCCTGGAGGAAACAGAGAGTTTGTGTATCTGGAGAGATGATGGCATTTTTCCCATCATTTGTTAAAGGCTTGTGAAAAATGATGAGTTTCAATATTTTGTGATTTTTAATCATAGTCTTGTCAAATCAGTACTTTTCCACATCTGTTTAGCAGTTTCACTTCCACGTGCAGTGTTCATACATTTGAAGTAGGCTTTTCAATAGAGGAGTATAGGTAAGATTTAGGGAGGGAATACAGACTTTCATGGAAGATTCTTTTAGCCATTGGTACATCATGCCAATTTTTGAGAAAAAAGAAAATTTGGTAACAAATGGGAGTCTGGGCTGGGGAAGTATCTTTTCAAGAGACAGTAAGCCCATTGAGGGGAAAGCAGTAGCAAGAGTGTCTAAGGGAGATGGTTGAGGAGCTGGACTGCCATTTTTGAAAGTAACTTACCTCTGATTTGCTTTCTGATTTTGTACTAGGGAAAGCTACCATTAGCTCTTGTTTTGTGTGGAAAGCCAAGTGCAAGAAGCTTGAATTGGTCTGTGAGGAAGGAAAGCAGTTTAATTTCCCCAACTGATTATCTTCATAAGGGACAAAAAAGTCATTAAGATCTCTTTCTGATGTTTTAGCTAACTAAAAAAGCTGAATTTGTCATCTCAAGATGCTTTCTGTGTTAAGCGCCAGAATGAGGGTACCTAGTAATTTACCTAATCTAGTCTGTACATATGGAAAATAATAGCATCTGGAGAAAAGACATGTGGCTTAATGAGGCATTGTCTGTGGAAGGGAAGTGTGTTACATCACATGGAAGATGTACCTTTTCACTTCTTTAAACAGAGTTTTCATGGTATAGCTGAAGAAAATTCATGCAGTAGCTATTTTGTTACGCTTTAAAAAGTGAAATTCATAGGGTGCACAGGTTGGCAAAGCCTTGGTTGATGTGAGCCAAGCAAACTTGGGTTGTTTTCCATACAGCTGGGTTCACTGAAAGAACCTACAGAACTCTGGAAACAAATCCACAAAACCGCTTATTTATTACACTTTAGGTCTGATTAGTGTCAGTTGTGTTGAAGAGTGTATTAGCAACAGTTGAAGCAAAAATAGGTTCAGTACTGAATATTTTTGTTAATACTCTGCACGTAGCAAAAAATTTCTACTTTTGCTATGTGTAATCTTGTGCAGGAAGATGGGGGAGTTGTGGAAGAACAAGTGTTGTGACACTTTTCTATGCTGTACAAAAGGCAAGATGGAAGGTTCTCCAGTAGGAAACCTTATGCTCCGCCACCACTCAAAGTTACCAACCTTCTGAAGTTGAAGAGGAAATAAAGTTTTCCTTATGTGTAGAATTGTCTCTACATGAATGAATTGAAAGTGGTAAGTAGTGAGATTTGGTGAAGTCAACAAATTCAGTTTGACACAGAGATGAAGTAATAATTAATAGTTAATATTATTACTATTTCAAGTTATTAATACAATGTTTTTAAAGGACACTTCAAATACATATATTAGTTTTCTCTATATATTTAACCTGAGAAATTCTACATGGCAATTGAGTAGAAGAATTAGATACTGAAATTTGAAATGTGTAGAGTATTTACGTGTATGTTACTAGTTTACATAAATACAAGCCTGTAATAAGCATAGAGACTAAGTGAAGCAGATCTTAGTATTCAGATTCCTATCAAACCCAAGCTACTGTTTAGAGAAGGAAGGGAAAAACACAGGTTATGTTGAAATATATTTGCTTCAAGTTTTGTCTAGAAGGGACTATTATATTATTATGTTGCCCAGGACCCTAAGATCCTGAGATGTTTACATGTATTTTGTTATACGTTGATTTAAATTGTACTTTTGCTTTTGAAGCCAGCTTTCTTAAATTTATGTAGCTGGGTCTATGTGCCAATAGCACAGCATTTTAAAAATGTTTTATTTTGAAAGGGAATGGAATTATGCACTCATGGAAATAGAAACTTCAGAATAAGAGAATGTCCAAAGGTTGATCTACCTTCTGCTAGTCAGTCTTGGGGGTTGAAATGAGCTTGAGAAAGGGCATTTGCCTTTAATAAACCTGACATCAGTGACTTTATATTCTCTTTCATTTTCCCTGTGGTTCAGTTCAAGAAGGTTTCAATGACCCAGATTTTTCTCAGCATAATCCTAAAGAAGATCCATGATATGAATACAGAGACATCAAAATTCTTTGAGAAAAAAAATTACCATTTGTGCCGGGACAGAGATAAAGTTACTGGTATCTTTGCATGGTGGATTTCTTTAACCTCTTGACAATAATTCAGGGAGGGGCGAAAGGGGCAGAAGGAAGCATGGGTGTAGGTAATGACTTTTATGTGTTATCTCTATAGCACGTAAAAATACAGAGTCAGCTCCCTTGCCATTGCCTTTCAGAGTCTTGGAAATGATTGGTTTCTCTATGATCAGCTACAGTAGAAGGGCCGCTGTTAAAAGATTTCCCGCTTAATATCATGCAGTATTGGTTTCTAGAGTGTGTCTTTTGTCCTTAAGGATTCACCCAGTGTTTTCTCTTTTCCTTTGGGGATTTTTTTCATACCCTTTTGCTTACCCTAAACAAAGAAACTAAGCATATGAGCTATTTGAATATAATTGTCTTTTTAATGTAGCTAATTATTTTTAATGTTTAATGGGATCCTTATGAAAATTGTTGCAAAAACTTTTCAATTAGAGAGAAGGCTCTTTGATTGCATTTGTGTAAGATATTTAATTGGGTGGACAGCATGGAATGAATATGTTTGGAAATTATCTCAGATTACCTGCTTGTAGGGGGATGCCTATAGAGAGGAGAAAGCTTTGCTTCCAATTAACTTCAAAGATAAGATAGCTTAATTGGAAGCTGACTGTGCCTTGACAGCATCAGAGCAGCAGTAACTTCCATGTAGAATAATCTGAAACAGATGCTGAATGAAGAAGTAGCATTTTCTTTCATGCAGGCTTTGGCATCAGATCTCTGGCATTATGTTATCTAGTTCTGTATGAGGAAGTATTTTTTTATCATGACATTGATTTCAGCACACTACTTCATATATATACCTACACTGTTAAGGTCATCAGCCTTTGACAGACTGTACCACTAACTTAAAGGGAACTTTGAACCATTTTGGCTTGGCTTGGGAAAATACTGATGAAGAATCCTACAAAAAGACCTATTTAGGGTTCCTGATCTATGATCAAACTAGATATTTTTTATGCTTTTAGTTAATGTTGTGGTTATGTAACTTTTCACTATCTGTATAAGAGCTTAGAGGCTAGAAAAATGGGCTACAAGAAAGCTCATACAATTTAACAAGGGCAATTGTAAAGTCCTGCACCTTTAGAGGAGCAACCGCAGGCACCAGTACATGCTGAGAGTCACCCAGCTGGAAAACAGCTTGGCAGAAAAAGACCTGAGGGTCCTGGTGGACTCCCAAGTTGAATGTGAACCAGCAACATGCCCTTACTGCCAAGAAGGCTGATGATATTCTGGGCTGCCACAGGCAAAGCATCACCAGTGGATTAAGGAAGGTTTATTCAGCACTGATGAGGTCACATGTGGAGTACTGGATCCAGTTCTGGGGTCCCCAGCACAAGAGAGACATGGACATACTGGAGAAACCCAGCAAAGGCCTAGAGAGATGATACAGGGAGCATCTGTGCAGTGAGGAAAGGCAGAGAGAACTGGGACTATTCAGCCTGTAGAAGAGAAAGCTCGGGAGCGTCTTATGAATGTATATAATTGCCTCGAAGGAGGGTGCAAAGGGGACAGACCCAGGATCTTTCCAGTGATGTGCAGGGGTAGGACCCGAGATAACGGGCACAAATGGAAACACAGGATGTTCCCTCTGAATGTGAGGCAACACTTCTAACTGTTAAGGTGACTGCTCTCAGTCACAGCCCAGAGATATTGTGAATCTCTGTCATTGGAGATACTCCAAGGCACCTGGACACTGTCCTGGAGAAAGGGCTCTAGGTGACCCTGCCTGAGTTACAGAATGGGTCACATAACCTCCAAAGATCCTTTCTATCCCTCAACCCTCTGTGGGCCTGTGATTGTTCTTAACATTTTATAATGAAAAAAAAATCACCTCAACCCAAAAAACAGTTAAAGATGTGTTGATCTTGAAACATACCATTGCTGTCTCATGTCTTTAATAATAAATTTGGAGTTATGAGGGTAAAGCTCCCTATTAAGTCATTTATAACTACTGAGTTTCTTAGAGTAATATTTTTGCTTACCTGTCATGTGCCAGAATTACCAACATAATCTGCTTGAATATCTTGTAAGAATTCTATTAAAATTTACTTCAGTGGAGGGATTTCTATGTTGAATGTTTGGATCTTACTTTATTTTGAACAGTACTGAAATTGAACAATGATAATCAAAGTACACCCAAATATGTGTTCTATGTCATAAATCAGTAAAAATAGAGGAGCAGCAGATTTATAAATGATGAGAACCTCACCAGAGCACTTAGAAGATGATCTGTTCTCTTGGGAAATCCTCAGCTTCAGAGGCACTAAAAATAACATCACTCAAATGCTTATTCAACTAGTCATGAGGGATAGAATGAAAGATTACCAGTTGGCAAAAAAGATGATGGTAAACATTTGACTGCTGTGAAAAGAGGTTTATATGATTCAGTACAGCTTTGCACTGAAATCTACTTGATAAGCAGCAGTGGAATACTGATAATGATGTACCTGCAAAGGAGAAAGACGCATGTAGTATGATGGGAAGGACTGGGTGGGGAGGGTGTATTGATGTTAGGGTAAGAGGAGCTGCTCTGGAATAGGTGTTGGTACAAAGCAGCACTCATATCTTTGCATTGTGACCTGCAGCAGGAGGTGCAGAGAGCTGACATGTTAGTTTTCAGAAACAGGCTGAAGAGAGGAAGGATGAAGCAGCTTGTGATACTTCAAATTGGGCCGCTGAGAACTGGCGAGATCATAAGAAAGGATAGGTTATTACTGTTTATCTTCTATGTGGCCACAGGTCCTTTAAAGCAACTTGTGTGTATACCTGCTGAATGTCTTATTTACAGTCACATTAGCAAAGTAATCTTCCTTTTAAAAGTTGATATAAATGCTGCAGACTTCAGTCCATATAATACAATCTATAATGAGCTAACTACTTCACTTTTGAGCCACTGCTGCTCCAGGAATTAATGCCTGGAAACCTCAGTACATGTAGATAGGGGAGAGCTGAAGGACATTTTTTTGAGTAAGATTGTATAGAGGACCATTTAGTTGCCTTTGTTTCTCAGCTTTTGGTAAAAACTGGTTGATTCTTCTCATTTCATAATAGGCTGAATACCAAGCTGTTTCTATAATGTCATGGACTGCTTGTTCGCCATCTTTTTAATTAGTGACATTTTATTTAGTCCAAATTAAATATGCCAGATGTAGCTGATTTAGTGGCTAACAATGATGAGTGAGGGGAGGGAGGGCTAACATATAGCTGTCTGTTCTCAGGGAAGCTTTTTGGTTTTTTTTGGGTGGGGTTTTTTTGGGTGGTTTTTTTTTTAAATTTATTTTATTTTATTTATTTCTAGTTCCATAGGAGAAGTTGGACTGGTAACCATGGCAGCAGGGAATTTGTCCCTGTAAGCTAAGCAAAGGGTTAGGTTATGTGGGGGTTTTTTGTGTTTGTTTTTTTGTTCATGGTGCTCCTACTTGGAGGAAGGGGTGTGCAAAGTGGTCTCAAGCAAGCCCTGGAGAGGGAACTTGGAAATAGGTAAATTAGAGATGCTTGCTGTGGACTTAAACTTGAGAGCTGATCTTCCTGTGTGCACGGGTGCAGCAGTGAAGGAGAGCAGTGAGGGATGTGAAAATTTCTTAGTAGCTTGGATCTCTACATGAAATATTTTGGGGTGGAGTAATTAGACACTGTATGCTAATAAATCTCTGGGTATAATTTTTTTGGATTTATGCCAATATTTCTCTCACTTTTTTCCACTGAAAATGAGTAATTCTTAGCAGATTGGAAGAGAGTGAGATTTGCATGGGACTAGCTGCATTCAAGAGGGAATATCCAGTTTAACTGTGTTGCCATAACCCTGGATCTTACATCAGCCCTGGAAACTTTTGCTATATCACACCATTATTTTCCTCTGATACTTAAATCTACCAAAAATTAAACAGCAGAGCAGTTTCATTGAACAGTTTTCTTCCCATTAAAGAAATCACTGAAAATGAGAATTACACATGCCCTGGGGAGAGGGTAACATAAGCTCTCTTCTTCCATTGACATAACTTTTCCTGGGTAAAGATCTGCAGGGGGTTAATTTGGGCCACACAATCGATGCTTACAGAGTTGTGCAGAAATGCCTTCCCTGCCCAGTGTGAGCAGCTCCACTAAAAGCATTTATTATGTGCATGTGACAAACTGACCCATAAAACATCCTGAATGTTGCGGCAGCAACAATTAGCTGACAGTCTCTGCTTGGAATTGCCAGCTTCCAGAGCCAGTAGCTTGGGAGACAGGAAGTTAAGCAATATTGCTAAATACTGTACAGTGTGGAGGCAGCTGATGGCCAGGCATTAGGGATGCTCTGTCATGTTGCTGCCTGTCACCCTCTCCTTATCAAGCTCCTGGCTGCTACTGTCAGAGCAGTATGAATTCAGCCCAGCTGGAAAAACCAATTGTACGTTGTGCCCAATACTGTTGGGAGTACAGGAAATTAATATTTCCAAGACGTGCTTGAGCTTCTGGGATTTTCAGTGTATGGAAGCATTGTGCTGTGAATTTCATAGTGTGTTTGTACTTTAAATGGTCATCATTCCTTGAGGGCCTGTAGGTTATAGCCAGTTTTCATGTGTAGTCTTTCTCCATGTTTTGCCTTTGTTTCCCAGTAGCTTCCATTATCTTTTTCACTGTCCTAAGTTATTCTCGTCTTCATATTTTCACACTTAGATTGGTTGTAGCCCTTGTATTTTGTCTCCATGTGACATATCATACTTGATTTGTCTCTTACCAAGCTACGCATGTTGAATTCATAGAGATTTTTCTTAAAAAGTTTATTTTGTTCTGCTTTCCAGCTTCCTCCTCTCTCCTGGCACCTTTGGTGTAACTTCCTGCTCTGTGATGTCATTGCTTCATCAGGAAGTGTGTGTGGAAAAAAGGAACTCTTGCAAAGATAGATAACTGATTTATTTTCTCTTTTTTTAATCAAGTGCACCACTATATATGTTTCTGAAAACTTTTTTCATGCTGCTAAAGTAAATTCTAGCATGACTAGAAGCTGGGGCTTCAGCTAAAAACTTCTTTTCATTAATTTTTTTAATTAATTTAACCTTCAGGGATGCAGAGGAAACCTTAGGAACTCTGCTCTTGCTAGCAGTCGGGAACAGATTCTCAAGTCCTTAAATCCTTGACTTTTTCACTCCTTGTGGTTACTTTTTTGGGAGGATGGTAGAAGACACAGGAGTAGGAAGAGGGTCTATCTTTGTCTTACCCTGTGTTGCATTCTAAATTTAATTTCTGTCTGTCCCTACAACTTAATGCTAGCTTAGATTCCTCTGCCAACAGACTAGGTAAATTGGATTGCATTTTTTCAAGACAAAAATTTCATAGCTATTCGTTCTCAAAATAATGTGTTTGTTCTGTTGTGTCTGGGCATTCCAAATATAGTTTATTTGGCATTGTCCCCTATTGTTAGGCTCTGTTTTTGTTCTATTTTATTTCTATTCTATATCAACCACAATCAAAATCCTAAAGTCCCATTTTATCATATGAGAGACAGCCACTACCCTAAAGGTTTTCCCATGCACTGAAAAATGTATACATTTTCAAATTCTAATCCTCAGTCTCCAAAGATATCTTTGAAAGCAGTCTCTGATCCCTTTCCTAATAATATGTGGCTGGATCTGTAAATGCAAAAAGAGTACTGAAGTCAGGTCTAGGTGTGTGTGTAGCCCTTAAAGGTGTTCCTGCTGTCTGCTCTGCAACCTCTCTGCTCCTCTCTTCTCAGAAAAACATGCAAGGGAAAGGGGGGTTTGTGGGCTACCCAGGCAGAAGTTCTGCTTGGATAATCCTGAATCAAAGTGAGAAGCCAATTGCACGTTGCCAGGCCCTGTGCTGAAATGGCTTTTTGGCTCATAGGGTGGCCTGGGCCCTAGATGACAAGGGCCTCAGCTGCTGTTGCCACAGTGTCCTACTGGGAAAGAAGGAGCCATCCAAGTCTTGGAGACCTGTACCATTTTCCTAAATCCTATGGGAAGCTGCTCCCTGGAGCCTTGTTGCACCCTCTGCCAAGCTTCAAATTAATGTGGTTCTTGTGGTTGGAAGCCTGTGCAGCAAGAAAGATGTGGTAATTCCTTTTCTACAGCGTAATTTATAATGGCAAAGCAATTTAAAATACTCAGGAACTATCTTGGTTACTTAAGGATTTAATCAAGAAATCATTATGGTTTTTCTTTGTATTACCCTTTCTAGGGTTGTTAATGATTTAAATTGTGTTTGCAAGAAGTTTTGTACTAAACCTTTCTCTGGAGCAAATTCAGACAATAAATAATGCATTCTGTAAGCACAGCTAAGGAGAATTAGAACTATCTAGAGATAAATTGCACAATAAAACATATTAAAATAAAGGCTAATTCCACAAAAATAATTTAAGGAAATGCCTTTCCTTACATAATCAAAGGTGTGTAACAGTGTCTGTGACTGTCTTTTTTAATGTATGTAAAGGATCTTGAAACCAGAAGGGAATTTTGCATAAAAAGCAATTGCTGTTAGGAGGAGCTGTGTGGAGAGAAGGGAGCACATTTACAGATTACAGTCAGAACTAAGAAAATGCTGGAACAGTCTGGACCCCCAAATCCAGGACTGAGTGAGCTGACTGTTGCCACACTTCCTTTCCTGGTGTGGACTGTCAAAGCCTATACAAACTGCTTCCCAAGCTTTCTCACTTCCAGCTTCTGCAAATACCCTGAAGCTTCAGCAAAATTCATAAAGGCCTATTGTTACTCTTAGAAGGATTGAAAAAGTCTTTCTCCTTTCTTTTACCTGAAAATGAGAGGCAAATGAGAAATTGAGTGGGAAGATGTGAAAATGTCAAACAGGTCAAATGATCTATCTGAACATTAAACCAAAGTGGGAAAGAGTTGAAACAGCATTTGGGAATACTGTCACAAAATTGATATGTTGTCTGTATGTAGGTATGTATCACTGAAACTTGCATTCTGCTATTTATTTTTAAAATATGGAAATTACAGGGTAGCAGCTTACAGTTTCCAAACCTTCAGCCTCTAAGTATGTGCATACACGTTGAAATGAATCTTTTGTTCATGCAGACAGTGGTTATGTCTTGCAAATGTGCTCTGCACAGTTGGGTGTAAATAACTGAGATTTTTGAAGATGCTTTGATGCAGTTGCTATACAATGCTAAACCTATACAGAGAGCAATACTTTTAGATTTGAGAAATGCTTTAAGTTTTGAGAAGATAGAAGCAGGTAATTCAGTGCCTGCATAGCAAGTAATCATTTTCACATGCAGTTTTAAATTAGAGGAGGAAAAACTTTGGCTTGTTATTACAATATTTCTATTTTAAACTTTAATAGTACCCCAAATTGCTTATTATATATTTTCATTTACATGTGCTTTGTATACATGCAATGTAACACACTTTGATTATTTCTTTAAGCTCAAATGTCAACAATTGCGGTGTGTAATTTTGCTAGTTTTGTCTGGTGTAGAGTTAATTTCCTTCTTAGTAGCTGGTATGGAGCCATATTTTGGATTTGTGATGAAAGCAGTGTTGATAATTCCAGAGATGTTTTAGTCACTGCTCAGCAGTGCTTACTTACACAGAGGCAAGGTCTGTTCTGGTCCTCACTCCACCCCTCCAGCAAGGAGGGGAGGGGAACACAAGAAGCTCAGGGAGACACAGTTGGGACAGCTGACCCCAACTAACCCAAGGGAAATCCTGCACCATTTGGTCTCATGCTTGGCCTGTGAAGCTGGGGGAAGAAGAAGGATAGGGGCAAGGGGAGGAATGTTTTAAGCGATGGTTTGTCTTTTCCCAGATCACCACTACTCATCCTGGGGATGGCTGAACACCTGCCTGCCCATGGAAAGTGGGGAATGAATTTAATGTTTTGCTTTGCTTATCTGCATGGCTTTTGCTTTCCTGATTAAACTGTCTTTGTCTCAACCCATCAGTTTCCTAACTTTATTCCCTCTCCCCCATCCCACTGGAGGCAGTAAGGGAGTGGCTGTGTGGGGCTAAGCTGCTGGCTGGGATTAAACCATCATGTAAATAGTGCAGAGAGACATTTGCTTGATTAATCACCACAGTGGCCTGAATTCAGCCAACATAGCTTACGGCATCCATTTTAAGTCCAGAATCAGGAGCACTTGTCATGTGCTTCAGATTTTAAGTTGCTCCATCTCTCTCCCTTACTTTCACAAGGAATGTAACTCTCCAAAATTATTGGACGCATGTGTGACTGTGTTCATACATGATGGCTTCAGAAGGGCTAACCCTCCAAATACCAATGCTGACTTGAATCTGGTCCTGCCCATCTCTGTGATTCCCAAAACCTCTCTTGCTGGTACAACCCTTATGGAGTTCATGACTTCAGTATTGGTTTTGATGACCACTGAACATAAGATGATATTATGATTCCCCTTCAGGTCAGGTTATTCCTCTGACCCTTGGAAATGGGTTTTAAAATTCAATTGCCCAGTGAAGAGGGACAGAATGAGGGTTTTGAAATATGGTCAACTAAAGCAGGGGTTTGTGGGATTTTTTTTTTGAGGTTGCTGTTCTGAATATGAAAGTCATAGACTAAGATCTTCATCATACAACAGTTGTTCTCCTTCATTGTTCATAGGCTTTTGAATGTGTACCTAAATATAGTATTTGCCAGAGGAGAGAGTTAATGTTGCTATGAGAACCTTAACCTCAGCATTTCCAAGGGTTTTATGTGTATATGTGGGGGAAAAAAAAAACAACAATTATCAAATACCTCACAGGTTTTTTCTTTTATAAGGAAGTACTATCTGATGACTTGTGTATAAGTGATCTTATCCCCGATGTATTGCTGTTATCACTGCTGTTTGTCTGAAGGGCTATTTTCCTGCATGAGCAGCGCAACAGAGAAGGTAAAAAGAGCCATAGGGTTGACCTATATATTTATTTCCTAGAGCAGTTGAAATTTCCATGTCTTATAAAGCTGCCTTAATGCTGCTGGGCAAGTAAAAAGGTGACTGGCTGGTGCTCCAGCATGTAGATGAGGTTGACTGAATTGCTTTGTCTGTCAGGTGTGCATCAAGCATGCTTAGGGGCCTTTTTCAAAAGTTTGTAACTTCAGGAAGCAAAACCTTCCTTTATTTGTTGCTTTTTCAACCAGGCAGATAGCAGTTCAAGGGTAGCCTAAAGGCTGAGCTTGAGTCTTCAGCAGCTTTCAGCTGACCTAATTGAAAGCTTCCTCATTCCTCCAGTGACTTTGACTCTTGCTCTTGTGAGCTGATAAGCTTTGATTATAAAAAGCTTTTAGAAAAAAAGATCTCATCAAAAGAGGGCTCCAGTGAAAACAGCAAGTACCTGCCTGGTACATAGGTGCCTTCTGCAGCAAATAGCTGCTTCTGCTTGCACAAAGTACATGCATACATTTGAGTTCCATTTTCCTTCTATTTATCTCTCTGATTGTATGATTGTCGTATCTGAACAGTCTTGATGAGTAGAATTGGGGGATGGAAGTCAAAACCTGCTGAACTGATTTTTCCATTTGCTCAGTTCTTAGTAATGACTCTTCAGTGTATTTTAATAGCTTTATGTTAAGTCTGTGATCTACATCTCTTATAAAGGGGAACTCTAGAACTAATGTACTGAAACCTTTTATCTATTAGATTTAGTCAGAGGGCCTTCTGATAACTGGTGCTTCCTTCTCATTTTTGGAATCATAACCCAGGGCAACACAAGTTGGTCTGCACTGATATATATTATACTGTTTAATTTCAAATTGTAGAATGCAAATGTAGATCTGTTTGCCACTGAAGATTTTCAGCATAGCATCATTTAAAAGAGTGAATATCTGTGATCATTGTATACAGTCATAGGTTTTGTTTTGAAGAAAAAGGAAAGAAATAGCATAAAAAGTGGAGAAGAAATTATGTGACCATCACATGATGGTTTGGGTTTTCTGGTTTTTGTTGTTGTTTCTTTTTTTCCTTCACATTCCTAAAATATTTGCATTACTTGATACACACAAAATATTGCAGTGAGGTTGAGGAACCGAGGCTGGAAGATCAAACAGTCATGAAAATACTCAAGATATGCAGCCCATTATATGAAACCACTGAAATGATGAATATTAACGTTCTTTTACATTTTTAATTTTTTAAGTCTTTTTGTCTTTTGAGAAAAGAAAAGCTTGGGGGAAGACTTCTTCCCAGAACAATGGTGAAGTCTGTTATCTGCTCCTTTGCACTGTAAAGCACTGAATGTTCAGCCAATATAGTGCTCTGGTTGGCTTAGCATTCTTAAACTTAATTTTGAATAGAAGGTGCCTTGTGCTGCTGACGTAATTAGGGCCTTTTGTAAATCACTGTTGCAGGCTGTCTGCTGTTGCATTTCACTGCATTGCTCAGAGGGATGCAGGGCGAAAGTGTCAGACTAACTTCTTGAACCTCGCATCAGCCTAAGTGTTTTCATTATTGGAGTATTTTTTCCAAATGAATCCTGCTTCATTTTCCTTTGTAGATAATAAGCCCCAAATCAACTTCAGAAGTAAAACAGTGTTTCTGCTGGAAGAAATTTGAATAGGGAGCACTTAAAGTTTTTTTTTTCTTAGGGAAAAAAAATAAAAAAGAAAAGCGAGAGAGTTAGATAAGACCAATTAACTTGAAATTCAGTCCCCTCTGTAATACAGGAATACTGTTATCTGCATCTTTTGTCACAGAAACTATCAGAAAGTTGGAGGTAAAGCTTTGTCAAGCTGGTTTCATATTTGTGGTTATACTTCATAACTCTGCAGTGTTGTGTGGGGGTGTAAAACCCCCTTACCTTCCATGTGAGCCTCTTAGGGTCTGTTGCACTCTTGCCTCTGCAAAGGCACAGGGTTTTATCTCACTTCTGCGTCTCTCCTGTCCCCTGGGGCAGGGTTCAGCTCAGGCCGTTACATCCCTTCCTGATGCAGTGTTTTATATCTGTGATGTCAGTGGTGATACATGGCCTTGCACTGTCCTTGATGGTAAATACAGCACTATTAATAGTCAGTGAAGTTAACTTGCCCATCACTGCATTCACGTTGCCCACCCACTGCACTCCAGTCTCTGAGCTTTAAAGGCACTTCTAACACCCCAAGGGCTGACTGGTCCCACAAATGAACATAGCCATGTTTGTAACCTCTCTCCCATTGTGACCATGGTGTGAGGATAGTAGGTGCTGCCTCCAGGGCCTGGCTCTCTGAAGGAGGGAACATGGCATTACAGTAGTCGCACACCCAACTGCAGCACTGGGTATCCAGGAGTTAAAAATGCTGTGGTACTTCTGTGGGACTGGCATCAGCTCAGACTCTGGGCAGGGAGGGGGAGGGTGGGACTCATATCCATGACCCTTTACTTCATACCTAGAGAGCACAGGATGAATGAGCATAAAAGACAGCTGCAGCTTTCTTCCAGTGGCCACACAGCATTAAGGCTTCCCATGCTTGGGAGCAAAGTGTGGTGGTTGTCTTACAGCTCCCTTGTCCACCTGCGCGGGCTGAAGAGGCACCCTCAGCAGAACATCTTTGCCTCTCTTCTGGGACTTGGTACGGACAATGATCAGCATTCTGTCCTGTATCACTGCCTTGTTCCCAGCAGGAAAAGAAAAGAGGGGTTTTGCAAAAGTGGCGATTGCTGTGGTATATTCATCTGTTTTGGGCTCCCCTGTGAAAGCTGGTGCAGAGAGCAGAGGGCTGTGTTTCTTGTGACTAATGAATGAATGATGTCACCAGGTTGGTTCCCGAGGCAGGAAATTCATCCAAAATAGTTGAGAAAGTGCAGTTACACGCACAGAGTAAGTTGAAAGTAGAAAGGAATTATTTCACCATCAACTTTTCGGTCCAATCTATGGCTATACTATAAAAAGTAGAACAAAAAAAAAATATCAAGCGAGTGTTAGTCCCTCCCCTCACTAAAACAAAAAAATAGCTACTTTCTGTCTTGTTGCAAACTGGCTTTGCGGTGTGCTTGCCCATCCTGCGAGGGAGCACGAGAGCTGCACTCCCCACTCGCACACTGCGGTGCGATGCCTGCGGGGTGTCTCGGGCATCCATACACTCGTGTTCCCCCGTCCCACGGGCGCGCTGCCGAGTGGCAGAGCGGGCCGAGACCGCTGCGGGTGTGATGCGGGGCTCTGCTGCGACACGGCGCTAGTGACACAACGGAGACTTGCCCGCAGGACAGAAAACGGAGACACCCCCACGCCCAACAAATTCCTGCGTGTGTGAGAATGCCTCTGGCTTGGCTAAGCGTTGGCAGGAATGCAGCCGTAACATTGCACAGCACGCATGCCTTCCCCAGAGGAACCGGGATTCCCCCTCCTCTCAGAGCCCACTTTCAAAGAGCTGGCTCATCCCTGCTGTCAGATGAAGCCGTTTCCTGAACGCGCGGGTTTGAGTCACTTGGGCTGGATGCGGCTTTAACTCTTCCCTCACTGGGCTCGAGTTTGTGCGTAACCGGGGAGCGGGGGGTGGGGGCGGTGCCGGCCGTGCTCCTTCGCCCCCGGCGCGGTGGCACCGCTGGGGCCCGGAGCGGAGCCGGACCGGGCGGGGAGCGGTGCGGAGAAGTTCAAGTGCCCAAGTTGGAGGCGATGACATCAGCGAGGGCAGGCCGGGCTGCGGGCGGGACCAGCACCGGCAACGGGGCAGCAGCACACGCGTGCTGGGCTCCCCACACCCCGCCCCGCGGCCGCCCCAGGGGTCTCAAGCGCCCCGAAGTCCTAATAAAAAACCCACATTTCCATTGTAATTCCTTCTTTTTCTTTGGGGGTTGGGGGAGGCGGGAATAATTTGGAAGTCTGATAGTGTGTGGGAAATGATTACATCAGTCGGAGGGAGGGCTAGGATTGGTCTGCACAGTGTGGTTTGATTCACTACCGCAAAGATTGCGTGTAACCCTTTGAGTGGAGCTCTGGCAGAGTTGTTTCCCTCCCCAGAAACAGTCCCCATAGCAGGGGCTACGTGACAGGTAGGGTACGACCGCCCCTGACGCCGCCGGCACCCCAGGCGCCCAGCCACAGGCTGCAGAGGGTCGGCGGAGGCAGAAAACTAACTCTCAAGAGGCAATCCCCATTTAAAATGCCATCTTGTTCTTCTGACTGCTGCCTTTTACGTGCTGTTGAGGTAAGATTTTCCATATCAAATTACCCTCCAGGTTTTTGTTAGACTCTCCTTCTCTCGCTAGGATGCGGAGCATTTTAAACACAGAGTTGATTTAAATCTGGGACCTGCACGTTTGCTTGGAGAAATAATTTTGCAGGAAGTGTCTCTCGCTTGAGCAGAACAATGCAAAGAGGAAAGCATCTGTATAATTCAGGAGGTGGGGGAGAAGGTTCTTGACTTGTTCTCTCATCCCTATTGATATTTAGGATGTGCAGTGTATGCACATTTGGTTTCAAGCTACTTTCCAGCTAGGATCAAAAGAGAAGTCAGGGCAGGGAGAGAAACATGTGGACTGTGCTAGGTAATCAATTTGCCGACAAACTGCAAGTGGGACTTCCCTGCTAGAAACAATCAAAAGTTAGTGGGGAACAAGAGAGCCTTTTTTAATGTCTGGGGTCTTGGCCTGCTCCTCTGTGAATGCTCAGAGGCCTCCAATGGGATCGCAATGAAAATTGTGTGTGTTTGACTGGATGTGATTTCTCTCATCCACTGTTGCCAAAGTACTCTCTCAACATTGTGTCACGTTTGCTTACCTTACACAGCTTTATACAGAACCCGCTCTCTCACTTTTCCTGTGTACGTGGTCATATTAACCCTGCTGAATCTTTGTTTAGTGCAGGGAGGTGTTGGGGAGGGGGGAGGGGGCAAATAGGTCTAGTGTGCATCAAGAGAAAGTGTTATAAAGTGATTCATCCATTTCATTTGTCCTGGCTGCCAAGGTGCTTGGAACCCTCACACCAAGAGGATGATACTTATCTACAGTAGCTGTGTGATTTGCCTATGTTCAGAGCTGTTGATCTGTAAGTGTACCCTTTATGTTGCAGGATGTAAAAGTCTTTAGTGAAGATGGAACAAGCAAAGTGGTCGAGATTCTAGCAGACATGACAGCCAGGGACCTCTGTCAGCTGCTCGTTTACAAAAGTCATTGTGTGGATGATAACAGCTGGACTCTAGTGGAGCATCACCCTCACCTAGGATTAGGTAGGGAATGGTCAAAGGGGTGGCATGGTTACCTGGGAACATAAAATATGTGTAATTCATATAAATGTGCTTCCAGATGGAACGTTTTCTTTTCCACTGCTTTTATTTGTACAATTAGCTGAAGTCACCTATGTGCTTTGTGTGTATTACAATTTGATGTGTTAAGCGTATAAGCCATTTAAAGTCCTTCCCTTATTTCCCATCCTCTTTTTTATTATATAAAAAAAATTGTCTAATCTTCATGCTAGCACTCTGTTGCTACCTTGCTGTGTCTGAAGCTATTGCAAATAAACAGCTTAGGCAAATTAAGCT
This sequence comes from Anthoscopus minutus, assembly GCA_013399455.1. Taxonomy (NCBI): domain Eukaryota; kingdom Metazoa; phylum Chordata; class Aves; order Passeriformes; family Paridae; genus Anthoscopus; species Anthoscopus minutus. The sequence goes on along the minus strand of VWYI01048974.1, from coordinate 44,795 downwards.
TGATCCTTAGAGTATGGTCCTATGAAACAGCTCAGCTCATCACCATCTGGGGAGACCTGGGTGAACAGACTCAGCCTTACATACCTACAGTAATGCTTATGAAAGCTTGACATGCTGAGGTGGGGGAGGGGGTTGGCTAAACTTGACTTCAGGCAGGGAAAAAATGGTGGCACCACCTGCAAATCCATGGGCAATTTCTGGACCAGCGGTGGTATCTGCTCACCAGGCAGCAGCTCCTCCACCTGACTGAAATTAAGGTGTCATGGTTACTGTTTCAAGAAGGCAGCAAGAGGAAGAACCGTGGGAAATTAAATAACACCCTGAATTGGTTTAATTACAGTACCTGAAAGGATCTAATGTTATTCAGTCTTGCTTTTCCTGTTATTTTGTGGCACTGATTAGTTACAGGGTTCTGCTGTGCAGCTTGCAACAGCGTATCGCTCAGATAATGCTATCTATAATTCTCCATAGCATACAATAACACTTTAAAAAGTGTAACATTTGGAGTATTTGTCGATATACTTCAAGGGGAATGTTTTTTCTAGAAAACAGAGGAAGGCAAATCATAAGCTGCAATTGTGAGCACTGGAATTGTGAATGCTATCTGTAGCTAACAGGGGGGTTTATGTCTAAAAATGTAATTCAGAACCCTTAAGAATAAAAAAAGGAAATGATTTGCTGGAAATGTAATACCCTAAACCAATATTGTTAAACACAAATAAACTCACTGCTCTGCAGACTAACAGTTAAAAAAACCCAAACACATAGGATAATATGATTACTTAATGGTTTTATTATCTCTCCTAATGTAGAAATATGTGAAAAAATTAACATGAAACATTGGTCTATATCTGTGATATACTTTCAGTTCTGAGGACATAGGATGAGGTGAAGAATTAAGGTATAAATGACAGAATCTTTATCTCCATAGCTTAATATGCCGCATGCACTTCTAAAAACCTGTACAAATTTTCAGTTTTATCAATGCTCATTAAACTACTAGGCTTTCTTTTTCTATATTCTCTTTCCCATCATTGCTGATTACCAAGGTATTGTGTAAACAGAAGCCTTCTCCTTTGTAACCAACATCCTTCTCCTGCCAGATTCATTCAATGATGCCACAATTCAGTGTTTGTGACATCACAATAGCTTCCATGGTGACTAATTGTGCTGTCAAACTCTGGTGTGTGACATCTCTGAATGAATCGGGCAGGAGGCTGATTAGGAAATCAAAAGCTTCTGTTTACACACAAATAACTTGGTAATTAACAATGATGGGAAAAGAGCAAGATACTTATCAGGCTGCATTTATATACATGGGGACCTGCCTTCCTTGGACCTCTGTTTCACACTGAAGCACAAAGTGGGCCCCCAGAGAAACAGGGTGTGCAGGTTGGGGCTTCAGCAACCACCAAAGTCTGTTCCACAGAGACGGCCCCAGGGCTGTCTCCTGTAGGCCACACAGTAGATCTGTGTGAGAAGTAATGCAACCTTTGGGGATGTAAAGCCAACAGACAAAGGAAAGATTTATCAAGAATTTTTAAAAAATGTAATTATACAGATTTCACATATTTGAAAGGATGAGGACAGAAAAGAGAATGAGTTCATTTAACAGGAGGCAACATCATCCAGTTTCTTGAATTTGGGGTCTAAAGTATACATATTCAATAAACTTTAAATACCAACTTCCATGCTTCCACCAGTTTTGGTTGCAGTTTGAATTTTTTATTGGTTGGCTGCTTATTTCTAGCTTGTCTGTAGCTTAAATGCTTTCTTCTATTGTGGAGACTATCAGATCAAGGGTAGTAATCTGTCTGCAACCTGTATGAAGTTACCATCAGCCATCTGATGGTCCATATTTGTTCCTTTAGATATAAGATTGCTAGTATAAGTATGAAACAATGGTGAAAAAATACTTAGTGTGAAAAGAAATATGGTTAAAGAGCAGTCAGAATTCTGCGTTTCTAGATGACATTATTTCTTACACAACACATCCTTGCTGGCTTAATTTGCTGGGTGATAGTCCTGAAGCCCACCAAGAAAGGAGTTCCTTCATTTGGTTCACTAACTCTTTTTTCCTCCCCATATTTTTGCCCAGCAGTACTTTCCAAAAGAGCTTGGTTTGCAGATCAAATTCATTGTTGTACTAGTGGACAGACTGAGGACAAGATCAAATTTTTGAAGCCAGCATATTTATCATTCTGTTGGTTTTTGAGGTCCCACTTTGTTACAAACCCTCACCTCACTGCTCACTTCACACACATAGCCAGTATATTCCAAATAAAATGTATGCTTGCACATAACTTTAAACAGCTATTTGCACAAAATATTTGTGCTCTCACTGTAAGCAGTGATGTAACGCTTTGCCATTAGACTTTATTCGACATTTGAAAATGGTTCCGGCTGCACCGTAGCATTAATGTCTAAAGCATGTTGTAATCAATATTTAAGCAGTCTTTGAAATTTGAATCGGTCCCATTATTTCACTTGCTACTATGTGTATACCTAACTTGTTAATAAAATGTAGTGTTCCCTCTATGTTCTATTCCATGCTTAACTATCATCAGTTTAGGATGAGGACAGAGATCTATGTATTGGACATTAGCAGAAATAATAATGGTGAAGACATTCACATGATTGTTTATGTCTGGACACTGAAGGAATTCCTCCCTACCTACAGATTTCATTTTTTCCAGTTCCAGAATTGACTGAACACCTCACTAAGTACAATTGAAGCAGGAGAGAACATAGCAGGGCTCTGAAATGTGTAAGGGTTAGAAGAAAGCATTGTTGCAGTTTTGTACCTAGATTTTTTTGTTAACGTGTATTGATTTCCCTTAATATGAGTGAATTAAAAGTGGAATAGTTAAACATAGCACTTCCTTACATGCAAAATCAAGGCAGGTGATTTCATATAGGAGTCTACCTGTCATTTGTAGTGATTCTCTGATTGGGAATTTTGGGCTATGCTTGTGGTTGTTCTTGATGGAATCCAGCTCCTTTTCCCACCTTGTATAACTTCTACAGTTCAGTAGAAGTTCTGATAATAATGCAGGTTAACTTAGATGGGATGGGGGAAAGTCTATTCCAGGAAATGTGTAGAGGAGACTGAGTGTGGCCTGTCAGATAAATTCAAAGGACATGTTTCTGGTCACTTCAACAGCATTGCCACTTCAAGACAGACTGAGCTATTGAACTGAACAGGCTGACATGTGTGCTTCTAGTTTTGTAGTAGGAAGCTCATAGCAGGGCTGAGGCTGAGTTGCCCATATGTCGAGTTCATCCCATTTACCAACCAAGTACACACCGAGTGCGAATTATCCAGCACTTCCCAAGCGTACAACTTCTATGAAGTAATAGCAAACTGACCAGGACTAACTTCCTTTTTTTACATGCATGTGCTATGAAATGCTGCACCTTTTCTCCAAGATGGCTTTGACCATCAAAATGAAAATATAAACATTAAATCAGCAGGAGTATCAACACAGACTCTCAAAAAAGTCTTGATGTAGTAACAGAATACATCTAAGTCATTTGTCTAAAGCATCTAAGAAACAGACACTAAGTATATTTACACAAACTAAACATTGAAATACAAAACCAGTTGACAAATGTTCATCTATACTTCATTTCCGCAGAACAGAATAAACAATTTGTCCCTGAGAAGCAGTTTTTAATGTGTTAGGAAAGTGAAGACTATAACTTTGGGTGGTGGCAGAACAAGACTGTAACAGGACATATGGTCTTTTAGGGTTCATACTGTGATGAAGCTTCATACCAATGTAATTAAATGGGTTTTGGAGGAAGCATAATTTAAAAAATAGGCCCTTCACGCTCATAGGCCTGCAGTCCTTATCACAAGGGGGAGGACATTTGATTTCACCAATTGTTTAAAATCCATTATAGTAGAACCAGATTAGCAATACCTGAAACTTTATCTGCAAAGCCCCTAGAAATGTAGAAGTGTAGGTTTAGGTGATGAATGCTGAGGTAGTACTCAATATCCTTTATTAACAGCCGCCCTATAGCAGTACTGTTGTGCACATTAGTCAAAAACTACCCCTTCAAAGTGGAGTTACCCCTGATGCACTAAGAAGCAGCTCTTTGTTTGAGAGCAGCCCACTATGGAGGTTTTTCAACATTAACCCCTTTGAAAACACAATCTATATCAAGGCTAGACGTTACAAATGCACAATAAATGCTGAGGTCATCAGTGAGCTGGTGATGACTGACAACCTAAGTGCCGGTGAAAAAGTTGATGGGATCATTCAGTCATAGATTAAATTTTCAATCAAAGAACACCACATAATCTGCTGAGTTGAGTAATTCACCTGATGTTCCAGAGCTTGTTCTTTTTGAGATTCCAATGACTGCTTGCTTTCTATCCTGAAAGCACCTCAAGAAAACTTAGATGGCACCCTGGCATTCCTTACTGTAGGAATACAAGGATTGCAGGAACACAAAGAGAGGAAGGGACTTTCCAAACTTCTTTTGTCGGCAAGTCACAGGCATTTCATTTAAAGCTTTGCAAAAATTATGTTTTGTTTGACCTAATTTTAAATTTTGTATTATATAAGGCATGAAAGCACTGACTAGTTAAAACCTTTGAAAAATACCTAAATATTTTCTCAGAAAGTTCTGAAGACTTGCCAAGATAATGAGTTCATTAAGTAGTGCACACTTAGCCAGTTGCCTTCTTTTGAGTTACTGCTTTCAGTGAATTGGGTTTGTTAAGCTATCTGTTCATGCTTTGATGTGCCATTCTTTTGACCAGAGAAGTGGTGGTTATGGGGAGTTACCTTGTAACCAAATCTAGAGCAGAAAATTGCCCTGTCATGTGTACAAAACATTTGTCTCTGTCAGTATTCCTGTAAAGTAGATCCTGTGACCTCTTTCATAATAAACCTCATTGTCTAGCATCTACAATAAAGGCCTGAAGTTCACCTTGAAATGAACTGGTTTTATAGAGTATGATCAAATACAACACTGTATTTCTGTGATAGTTCAAGACCTAACAGTGGGCTTTCTACAACTTTTTTACCCCTTATACCTGTTCACCTTGCCAGTTCCACAGCACACAAACAGTGCCAAAAGAAGAGGTTTGTCTGTATTATTGTAACTGCGCACAAAAAAAAAATCTATTCCTTTCTCAAAAGTCTTTGCTTATGAAGCTCTGATATAGGAATTCATTAAAGAACACTGCCATGTAATATTAAACTTTGTAATACATTACAAAGTAGGGTATTGGCAATATGGTTTGAAAGCCAGAATGTGCTAATTTCTTAAAAGGTAATGGAATTACACTGGGTTATTTTAACATCTGTTCTAAGTTGATCTCACTCCTGCTGGTTGGCTATGTGTTAACGTCATGTTCTTTTTCCACAGAGAGATGCTTGGAAGATCATGAGCTCATAGTTCAAGTTGAATCCACAATGGGAAGTGAAAGTAAATTTTTGTTCAGAAAGAATTACGCAAAATACGAATTTTTCAAAAATCCCATGGTGAGTCTCATTACTTAGTTGTTTACACCACAGAGGGGTGGATTGCAATAACATTGCTGGGCACTGTTATTCTTAAACATTTATTATTAAAAAAAATAGGCAACCAACTAATAGAATTCTTTCCAAAGAATTTTTAATCAATGTTTAAATTCCTTGTATTTTCCTCCCAGCCTAAAAACCTCAAGTGTTTTCAAGTTACCAAATATACTTGTTTCAAAATGTTTGTAGTTATGTTGGAGAATGACCAAGACAGGGAAATATTCATTGATTTAAGAAAAACAATCAGAAGTGAAATTTACTCATTTCCATCAATGTTAGTTGATTCAAAGCGAATTCAGCCCATAACAAGCAGTTATCCAAACCTTTTCATTTCTTACTGTAGTAATTAATAAAACACCAAGCCCATCTGGGTAATCCCTGAAGCACTTACTCCATCCAAGGAAATTCCAGTTTTTGGTTACTTATATTGAACATTGTTTCACCTATAGCTGTGCATTAGTAGTGTGCTCTGCCTTCTTTACTGATCACAGTAAGTTGCCCTCTCTATGTCCTTGGTATACTCATGCTTGAAAAGTAGTGTACGCCATAGCTGTACCTATTCCTGGATTTGTAAGGTCCTTTGAACCTTATAATTTTAGGCTGGTTACTGTGTAACCACTTATCTGAGGATGACTTTTCACATTTTATCTAAACAATTATGTTGGAGCAGACTGTTGGCATGAACTGATGTCAACTGGTGAGACCCTTCGAGATAGCTGAGAAAGGGTAATCCAGAGGTGGTTAGATAAGAACAGATTTTGGGTCAGTCAGGCATCTGTGGTGCGAGAAGAAAAAGAAAAATTTAAACTCATTGCTGAAGTAACTGCTGGTGATAAATTAATAACTTTCTTCGTAGATGCAAGTGCACAGTTGCTGCATCCTCACACGTGCGCTTGCATGTACATTTGTCATCTGCTGGTGCATATTTCAGAGTCTGTGCCTTGACTTACTCTGTGAAATGTTTCTGTACATGGAGTGTTCTTAGTTTTTCACTTCTGTTGATCTCACCATCTGATAAGCTATGAACATCTGAGCGTTGTAGAGAAGTTTTGGTATCATAGGAGCCAGTGCATTAGTTTCATGTGGTATATTTTAATTAATAACAGAGCATGGGAGTAAAACCCAGAATGCTTGGCATTCAGTCCCAGGCTCCTGCAATCACAGAATAAATCATTCTTGTGGTGTAAGAATGTGAAGGCTCCCTATCCGTTGCATTAGCTGTTGCCATATGGCACTGTTTCTACTCAAGAGAGGCTGCTAAATGTTAGCTTTCATAACTCATTGTGCAACTTACCTGGCAGAAGGGTGATTCTTCTGCAGCCCTTCTCTTTATGCTCTAAAGACTGAAAATTCTATTTCATGAAGAGTAACAAACTGGAAATGCTTTTGTTGTGATTCATCATGTTATAATCAGTCATTGTTTAATTTCAAGCATTTCTGTATGTCTCCATGCTTCAAATAATGTTTAAAAACTTCAAGAATGAGTCCATGTCATTGCTGTGTATAGTAAATTCAGTGTACAAAATTACACAGGAATTTTAAAATATAGCAGATAAAAGGGGAATTGGAAGAATAAATCTGAAGTCAAGCCATTTGTGCAATAAGCAAGGAGTCACTGCATACTCAGTTTTCAAGACCATTCATCCTTTCCTTCCCAAGAAAGTAGAGGCTGTCAGAGATCCCCAAAAGTCCTCAGTAGAAGAGGAAGTGAGAGGAAAATGCACTTACAAAATGCTTCATATCAGATATTTTAAAAACCCACAATCTGTCTGCATGTGCATCTGGTGAGCAGAAGGAAGAGCTGCACTTGAAAAGCCCTAGTATTACTTTCTGTGTCAGGGGATCTCCAAATTGATTTAATAGTGATAGTTCCAAAAAATTAATGATTGGAAGAAAATGTCACTAGTTCTCTGTAAGTGTTCAAATATAATGTGACTTCCAATTGTCTTCTTTTTGCTCCTAGAATTTCTTTCCAGAACAAATGGTTGCCTGGTGCCAACAAACAAATGGCAGTATCCCCCAGTCACAACTTTTGCAGGTACTGTAAATTATCTGTATGGAAAAAGAAAGTTTTGGAGCTGGAGGGGGAGGGGTTGAGAGGAAGGAAGGAAGAAAATTCAAAGGTCTGGAAAACAGTCAGTCCGAGAAAGACCAGTATAGTTAATTAGCATATGGGGCTAATGTTGCAAATACCTGGCAAAGATCTTACCCAGTGACATTGAGGAGTAAATTGTAAACACGAAATACTCATAGCTAAGGTCATCCATATTTGTTCCATTAATACTCAACTTACTCTGCAGGTATCTGGTTTAGCCACCTAATGTTACTTGCAAACAGTCTTGGCAGATATATTTCTAGAAAAACAAACCTAGCTTTTATAAAAGGCAGAACAGAAGTACTCTTCTGTACTCCACATCATAGCACAGGAGAAATTGTAAAAATGCAAGTGGATGTTAGAAAATGAGTTTGAGATGATGAGAGGTTTTGCTTTTGCTTTTTGTGTCCCATGTTTGTGCCTGGCAAGAATTAACAATAAATACTGACTTCCCCATGGTTCAGCCAACTAGCTGCTCTTTTGTTTAGAAAAAGAATGCCCTAAGAAGTAAGTGCAAGTAGAAATTTGTACACAGTATTTGCAAAGTAATCCCATTTAAAGCTCCCCAGGTTAAATTGCAGGGGTGTGTTCCTTATGCATATGTGTTGGCAGAGTTGTGTAATCTGTGTGGTGGTAGTATGTGCCCTGCATTCATGCTGAAGTTTTGGTATCACTCTGTGGTTCCTTGCTTGCTCATAAAGGAACCATGGTGGTAGCATAGTTGGTTGGCCTTCAAGGATGGTGCTGGAGGGTGGGCTACCTCTCTGACCAGTAACTTGACTCACTTAAATGTCTCCATTTTAGCACTCCAATCTAAGCCCCATAGTCTAAATCCTTTTAACTTCTTGTTTTCTCAACCTGGGAACATTCACAGAGCCAAATTTAAAATGCAGTTTATTAAAGTACAGTACTAAGAACATACAAACATGATGCCTGGAAGACAGTATCATGAATAACAGGCAGATTATAAAGCAGAAGCACAAATATATGAAGAATATAAACATACAAGTAACTGATTTTAGCTTGATTTCTGTCCTGTCATTTTGCATGTTTGCAAATATGCACTGACTGTCTGTTTAAAGACAAGTTTCTACTAACTTTTGATCCAGTGCACTCATTTTATCCCATAACCATACCAAAGTTCATTAAATTCTAGTTCCTCCATTCTCTGAGAAGAATTTAAAACATTAGCATCCACTTACATCTGGGAAACAAGCAAACAAAAAAAATCAAGCCAATTTCTGTAATTTTAAATGAAATTATATGCAATGTGCAATGAGGTTGTAGTCAGAAACCAAAACTGGCATGGACTGGCACTGCTGCAGACTGGTAGGAATAGCGGTCTTCACACCTTGGACCCTTCTTCCTGTAGTTCAAGTGGATAATTGAATTTGCTTAATTTAATACAAGCAGCAGGACTCCCCAAAAGAGCAAGATGTTCTTGAACATGGAAAAGTTTTTAGGGTAACTCAAGTGGTATAAAAAGGAAAACCATACAGCCTCATGAGGTAGGAGTTTGCTTCTGGGAAGGCCCAGAAAGGTACAGTCCTGAAGAAGCATAAGTCATGGGGGCTAACAACACAAGAGGGTGGTGGAAAGAGGGTGAGCATATTCACTCTAGTTCATTGTTTTCCCATAAAAAAAACCTATTTTTGTTAAAATTTTTATATTAAGTACTTCATGTCTTTTAAAAAAACACAAAATAAAATTTCAGAATTTCAGTGGCAGTTGTGATTTACTGAAGGTAAACCTCCTGCAGCCTAGTAGTCGTTAAGCATGTTGCATCTGAGGCCACTTTATACACTGATTTTGCTGGTTTTAATTACACACACAACTGGAAAGAATATTAAATATCATCCCATGATATTATATATTGCATTAATAGCTAGCATTTTTAGTCATGACAATAGCATTAAAACCAGTGGGATCTGTTTTTCCTAGTCTCATCCTGGCTCAGACATGCAAAAAAACTTGCCATCTTAGTTTACTTTTGTTTTAACTGACTTGACAAAAAGCATCTATTCTCCTTTTGGCCTTTCCCTTTAACAGCTGAGAAGTAGATTCATAGTACAAATAGCAAGAAAATGGATTGTTCTTTCCCATTCTGTTAGATGAGATGAGGAGGACTGGAAAGAAAAATAGGATTTAATACAAGCAAAAATTCTGACACAGGGCAGTTTTTAGTTTTGTTTCCTGGGGACATTGTCCACCATTCCAATTTGAAGAATTGCAGAGACACCTAGGCCAACCACATTTATGCATTTTTCTTCATACTTGTTGAATTTATTAATCTGGCATTTAACTTAATGATCATTTAAAAACCTGGCCTGTTGTAATAAGGGAGTAATCCATCAGTCTCCCTACTATAATTAATTCTTCCTTCCTGTGATATATCATAAATCAAATTATTTTGAATGCGGTTCCTTATGTCAAGAACTTAAATCCTTCTCAATCCTGGTGCAATTGCTGGCACTTACTTGACTGCTTTACATTTCATTTTCAGTTAAATACTCTGTTGTCTGTTACACTTCTTGTCTTGGGACAACTCGAAATCCTGAAATAGCCTCTTTCCTTTCAAAAACATTAAGATAAAGATGGAGATTTTGGCCGATGTTTCCAACTTAGACAATTTGCCAAAATTGCTGTGACAGGGTATTGTTTTAAGAATGAATAAGCTTACTTTCTCTCCCTTCAGGTCAGGTGCAAGACAAATGGGGATACAGAGAAACAATGGCTTTTTTTTGAGATTTAAGTCTTGATGCAGAGAATAGGAAGGTGTCAGTTGCGGGAGTTGATGGCCAAGTAGATGCAATGGAGGAGCAGGAATATATGTTTTGGTCATAAATCAGATTAAACATCTAGGTCAGTTTAAGCCTAGTGTGAAACTGCACCTCTAGTCAGCAAAGTGATTTGTCCTTTTCTTCTCCGTTCTGCACATACAGTGACAATTTTGTAATTCATCCATAGGATACAATGTTCATCTACATTTTCCTCTCCAACAGAACTTTTTAAACTCCAGTAGCTGCCCTGAAATTCAAGGTTTCTTGCATGTGAAAGAGCTGGGTAGGAAATCATGGAAGAAACTGTTCATGTGTTTAAGGAGATCAGGACTTTATTGTTCTACAAAAGGAACTTCAAAGGTAAGGTTAAAAAAGAAGTTGCACAGTACTAGTGTGTGAAAGCATTTTCTGCTTTTACGCTGCATGTTTTTTGCCATTTTTTAAAAATCTACGTACAGTCTTCCCTTTTTTTGTTCCGTAGAAAAAGATAAGTAAGTAATGATCAAATGACAGTCGAGCCCTGGGCTCTCAATGCATGAACTCAGCCATACAATTTCATTATAAATTAAAAACAAACCAGCCAGACAACATCATTGTGGCCACTAAAGTTGTGCTAACCTTCAGATTTCTCTGGACCAATGTAAAAGGTCAGGTCATTTTTAATATGATGGGTTTACATAAGTATTTTGTGAGCTGCCTGTACCAAGCACTTTATGCTGGCAGCCTGATATTTAAGGGGTGTGCCATGGCCACTTGAGGCTGCCTGGGAGAGGAGCAGCGTTCGTGCACTGCCCTCTGCTGGAGGCTGGGCTCGAGAGACTGCAGAGCTTGCACAACGTCTTCCAAAACCTTTCACTTACCTGTGCTAAATCATGTTATTTCCCAAGGAGCCAAGACATTTGCAATTGTTGGCTGACCTAGAAGACAGCAATATCTTCTCGCTGATAGCAGGCAAGAAGTTGTACAATGCTCCTGCAGAGTATGGATTTTGTATAAAGGTAAATCTTCTCACTGAGTTATTCCAAAGTTCTAGACAGTGTTGGTAGCTTAGAGTCACTCCAATCCCTAGCTAAATTAGAGTTGTATGTAAAATTCTGCAAGCCTTTTCTGTCACAAAGACTTGATCTTTAACATCTTTTATTTGGCACATCATTTTATGTGACACTTTTAACACTTTATCTGGTGCTCCTTTGGTTTGGGAAATTTTTGTGCAAGAGCAGCTCAGGGCTGAAGCATGGTGTGCTTGTGAGGTGGCCTTGGTTCTCCTCACAGATGAAAGCTTTTTCCAAGTTTTCTAATCAAATAGAAAAGTTTCTGTGGACAACAAGCACCAAAATTATATAACAGCAAAGGATCAAGCTCTGATGGGGTGCAATTTTACCATTATTGTGGGCCAGAGGTTTGCCTTTATTTTTAGAGGAAGACTGTCTTAGAAAAATTATTATAAGAATAACAAGTTGCCTTTGAAATTTTTTAAAACTGTTGTGCTTAAAGATCCATTTGGAAAGTATTTTAAAGGTTTGAAAAGTGCAATTTTCTGAGAAGAAAATAAGGCTGGGAGCTGGTTTTATGACAGTAGTGAAGTCTCCTTCCTAGCAGCCATTCCAGAGCTAGACAACAAGGATTTGCCTCAAAGGGACTGGCAGCAAGACAGACCCTGAACTGGTGGAACAAAACATTGTTACCCTCAGTTATGGAAACTTTCACCCTTCTTTTCAAAATGGAGGTTTATAAAACTTCTCCCAGATTTGAAAAAAAAAAAACCAAACCAACCAAACAAAAACCTCCTCCAGTTACCAAAACCAACAAAACTAAGTGCCCAGGTCTAGCATGGCCTGAGTACCTTGTTCCTATAAACTGCTAGGACTGCAGGTTATTTCAAACCATAGATTCATAGAATACCCTGAGTTGGAGGGGACCTACAAGGATCAATGACCCCAGCTTCTAAAAGTCACAAGGCACCAACATTTGATCTTGTTGGACCCAGCTGAGAAAGTGATTCCTTCAAAGCATGCTCAGCCTCTCCTGAGCTTTAAATTCAATGTGTTGGGAGATTTTCTGGCTAGTTCTTTAGACTAATACTGTACTTGCCTTTACCCTGCTTACAGTGATTCTAAGCTTACAGTGTTGTTTATTTTCTAATGAATGTATCTGACATCCCTCTAATACTTTAAAGCCAAACCGAGTGAGAAATGAAACTAAGGAACTGCGGTTGTTGTGTGCTGAAGACGAGCAGAGCAGGACATGCTGGATGACTGCCTTTCGACTCCTCAAGGTAGCTAATCTCTTCTACTTTTGCAAAGCTACACCTAGGGTTAAGTGGCATTTGTTACTTTGTTCATGAGAAATTACCTTAATAGGTTCTTAAGTATCATCTGCTCCAAAACAATATGGGTAAGAGCAAAATTCCAAGCAGACCTGTCCACCTAAGAATTTAAGCACGGGACTGAGATCTATTCCTTCCACATATGAATCAAGTATAGTTTTAGTTTTGGATCCAAATTTGAAATATGTAAATGAATAAAAAGCCTGTTTAATAAGGTATTTTCAAGTTCTCATAAAGTTATAAAGACCAGAACAGAATGCCTTTAGCAATTTTTTTTTCTGTTTTTCTGAAGGTTCTATTGGAAGAAGTAACAAAAATAAGTAACTATATCTGGGTGAAAGTGAGCACACGCAATTAAATTTCTTGATAATATGATAGGAGGCTTCACTGCTTTTTGAAACAAAATCAGGGTGGAGGGAGCTGAGGAGAAAGCTGACTTGTTTTTTTTCCCTTTGAAAGAGAGAACTTCCTGATCTTCATAGGAAAATGTGCATAAATTCTGGTTTGGTTGTAAGTCTTTTTCTGGATGTGCTGCTTGGAAAACTGCTGTGTTTTTCTCTCTACCATACTATGTTCTATATACAGAAAAAAAAGAGACTTCTTTTTTAAGACACACCGAAAGATGATTAAAGGTGTTCAGTCAGCAAAAATTAAAGCTTTTGCCCCAAGGCTGTGTCCATAATCCTCCTTTTTATTCACCATCTCATTTAGATTTCCAAAGTCCTATATTATCCTGTTTTGAAATTGTATAATCTGTTTCTGTTAGAACATTCAGTAAGCACTTCAGCACTGTGCCTCTAGGGAACACATGAATAGATGTTTACCTACCATCCTACCTACTAGTGTTTCTAAAATTCATTATGTTCGGCCAAGGGCATGACTGGAATTCAACCGCCTTAATTTTTTTAAGGATGGGAAAAGTACCAAGTGATAGTGAAATTCATTGAAAGAGCTAGTGAATTAGAAAGGTTCTTATTTTTTATCATTATGAAAACTGAGTTTGAATGTCTTGTGTAGAATTTCTTTAAGTTCTAGAGGGTAAAAAGAAGGGAATTAATATGTGTGCTCTGATCTCGACTGACTGAAAGCTTGTGTTCTACAAGGAAAATATGGTGGCAGCTGAGAGTGGCAGAAATAACCTGTGTATATCACTCAAGCTTGCAATTTTTTAAATAAAACTTTTTGTGTATATCTACTCTTTGATTGCCACCTGCCAGTCATTATTACTCAATGCAAATGGCTTTGGGAGAGCTTCTGATCAGGAAAATAATGAACTGGTGGTACTTGCTCCAGTGTAAGTGGTATTATGAAATCACTACAGTTTGTTTCCTAGGGCATATATTTAAATAATAATGTTCTTGTGTTTCTGTTGACAGTATGGAATGCTACTGTATCAGAATTATAGAATTCCCCAGCAGCGAAAAGCCATGCTTCCACACTTTTCCACTCCAGTAGTAAGTGATGAACTTTACCTCACTGATGTATGATGTTGGAAAGGATACATCTGCTTTTGCATTTTAAAAGTGGAAATTTTTTCACTAAGAAATGCAAATTCAGCATTGTGTAGCAAATCAATGTAAAGTTCATGTTTTGCATGAATACAGTTTCCATGGTTGGCTCTCCATTATCTTAGTCTTATGTGATCCACATGATTGAAAAATCTTGGCTACGTCATGCTCTTTGAGATGTACGGCACAGAGACAATCTGGCTGTCTCTGCAGAAGCCAGCTTAGGTCTGGCAAAACTAACATGTAGATTTCCTAAAATATGTTGGGCCAAGAGCTGACTGTTAGCTACCTAAAAGGGAAGAGCCTATATCTGGGTCCCAACTGGCCCTGAAAATGACTGGAATATAGTAATAGGGCTAGTGGGCAACTTGAGCAAACAGATTTTATTCTGAGCCTTTGGATCTTCTCCCTCCCTTACAGTCAAAAAAGAAAAACTGTCTATTTTTGGGTCTGTGAATCTTTTGAAAGGGGGGAAAAAATTAAGATGTATTTTCTGTGTTGTCAAAGGAGAACTTTGGACAGTCTTCTGAAACCAAAACTGTTTGAAATGAAACTCTCAAGCTGGTTTTTCCTTTCCCTATTTTTTGAAACAAGTGAAAATTGCTTTTCAGAGAAGTGTATCTGAAAACTCACTAGTAGCAATGGATTTTTCGGGGCAAATAGGAAGAGTTATTGAAAATCCTGCTGAAGCACAGAGTGCTGCCTTGGAAGAAGGACATGCTTGGAGGGTAGCTATCTTCTCTTCTTTTCTATTTTTGCGATCAGTAAGTGTCTGTTGAGAGCCAAAACACAGAGTGTGCTATGATATCAGTGCAGTGCTGGTCACAGTATAGCTTAGCTCCGACCTGACGCAATCACACTGCAAGCATGCAGATCTGAAAGTCAATATCCATCTTTAGCAAAACTGTCACATTCACAACAACCTTCTACCACTGCTTCTCTGTCCCCCTAGTGTCCAGAGGAAAGTTGAGGGGGAAAGCAGACCCACCAGAACTTTACTGCCAGTTTGCAAAACCAGTCTCTGAGGAGGAATATGTCAAATTAAATGCTTCCCCACATGGAAGAGGCTGGGGCTCTGACTAATGGCTTGCTCCCAGTAAGTTTAATTGCAGAATATACAAGAGGCAGGACCTCTTGCAATGAAAACTGATGTAATTTGTTTATAGTGTCTTGTGGACAGACAGCTGCAGTACAAGTTTTCCCACATGCTCGTCTTTTAGAGAAAAGGAGTCATTACTGAAGCATTAGCTGGTGCTTTATGTACGGGAGGGAAATACTGCTTGATTTACTAAGTGCCTGGTGTTTTGCCTGAGCAGAAACATATAAGTCTTTTCTTTTTTTCTGTCTTTTTTTTTCCTTTATTTTTTTTAAGATAATGAGCTTTCATCATTAACATCTGGCTTGTGTTTTAAGCCAACTGAAATGAGCTGCTGCTTGTAGATTAGCCCACTTCAAAGCTGCATTTCTTTTTCTCATCCTTGCATTAAATCTGCCCAGTCCCCAGTTTCCTGTAAATTAAATCTATATTGCATGTGCACTAATTCTCTTCTCCTGAGTCATTAGTGTGGATTTAATGGTAATTCATTTTCTCTATAGAAACGTAGCACAAGAATGAACATCTTGGGTAGCCAAAGTCCACTCCATCCTTCCACACTGAGTACAGGTAAATTCTGATGGTTTGTCACCTTACTATCAGAGGCTTCTGTGGGTGAAGAAAGGGTACATTTCATACAGACACAGGGTGCAGCCATGTAGTACGAATGCCTTGATGTCAAATACAATCCTTATCAGTAGCTTCTGTGTCATTAACATGCCCACCCATATGGACACTGTAGAAGGAACTTGTTTTCCTTTGACAGCCCACTCAAGCTTTTCTTTGGCACCAGTCTTTTGAAACTTAGTATTTTGTAAAAATAGACACTCTATGAATGTTTCCATTTTAAATAATCCAGCAGTTAATTTGCTGTTTTGGACAAGGAAAGTCAATGAGTGATGTTTTAATATTTAAAGAGTAGAAATGAGAGTTTTCAAAACAGAATTTTTTCAATAATAAATGAAAAATGTAAAATATGCAAATTCTCAACATTTCTTTGGGACTGTAAATTTATTAAAACAACAGGAAATTTCATATTAATATCTTAGACTTCTTGGAGGAAACACAGCTATTTTCTCTTGCTGTTCTGTTAACAGAATTTTAAAGTACCATTTGAAAAACAAAACAATAAAGATAAAATTATTTGGGGCTAAATTGACTCTTGAAAGCACCATCTAAAGTTCATTTCTTTATTTGAGATTTAGAGGAACTTTTTTCTAACTCATTAGCTTATACATTTACTTCTAAGGATTGATAGTTCCAGTATGTTTGAGAAGCTATGAGAAGACAATATTATAAGAGACTTCTCTTGTTTACCTAACTGTATATCTGCAAATTGGAAAATATATGTAAATAATGGCTCTCTATGTGGTATATTAAGTAGATGCATTTTTTTATATTGATTCTTTTTTATACAGGTTGATGGAAGATACTTTATATTCTGTAAGAGAACTATACCCACCTTTAAAATGCTTAAATAATTGGTATGTGGAAAAAATAGTCGCATGGTGTAACTGTTTTTAACAATCCTCTCCCTCTTTTCCCTCTCTCCTCCAGTTATTCATAGGACACAGCACTGGTTTCATGGCAGAATCTCTAGAGAAGAATCTCACAGGATTATTAAGCAACAAGGGCTTGTAGATGGGTAGGTATTCTTGTTGCTCAGTGTTTACAATCTGACAGTAAGCTTTATAGACGAGAGCACAACTTCTGCTCCAATGGTTTACGGGTTTATGAGCACTTCTGATAGTCAAATAGTCCCTGGATTCCAAAAAGTCAGAGTGTGTGTTTGTGTAAGTGGATCCTAACTTTTAATTTGAAAAGTAAAATCTTGGGAATACACTGAAGTGTCTGTCTTTTTTTCCAACAGAGGCAGTCAAATTTTAGATGATTGTTAGAATTTGAAAATAGTTAATTCTTGTAATCTGCATTGAGGACATATTTTTCAAGCAAAGCTGTATCTAACCACTTGTCAACAAATTTATAATCATCCATCCGTGCTCTTCTGCATGAATCAGAGCAGCTAATGGTGCTTGCTCACTATTTCTGCTCTAGAGCAAAGAAATAGAAGTACCTGTTCCAGCACTCTCTAAAATGTCTGTGGTTGAGATTTAAGTATCTTCTGAGTGTCTCCGTTTTCCTTATTTATGTGGAGTTACAGTTTTTGAAGGGAAGTTGCTGGAACTGCATTCAGCCTTGTTGATTTTTAGGATGGGAAAGGCATGGTTGCCTTTGTTTCTGGCATGGTTCACTGTCTTCATTGCACTCAGGGTTAAGGTTAAAACATCAATGTTGGCTTTGCAGGAGACAGTGAAATTCAAACCTTTCTTTAGCATTTTCTGATTCAGAAGCAACATTAATCTTTCTGAAGACTAAAATACATTAGGGAAGTAGAAATTGGTAGTGCATATATGCATATATATATTTATCAAGCAGTGTTTGCTTATTTTTGGGGTGTTTTGTCTAGGCAAAGGCTAGGCAGGGAGTTTTAGATAAGCAGGTCCAATAGAAAAGAGAACCTGAGAAAGCAAAGTATCCCTGCTGGCTTTTTAAGTTTCTGGTTTTTCATGCTGCAATCCTGGGCTTATTTTGTCTTGTAGCCTGCTTAAGGTCTTCATAAATGTGTTTATGTGTTTGATGCTGTGTTAAAGTTGTGCTTAATCAGCTTACCCACTGTGGAATCTGAAAATTGGTTAGTGTGGCCATAGTAAGTTCCACCATCGGCGACAAAAGAACTATGTTACATCTGTGCTCTGAGATCTAAGAATTGTGATATTCAGGGTGGAAAACTTGCCTATGTTTTCCTGCTTTGTGTGTTCTTGAACAAAGAAAGTAGAAACTTAAATTTTCTACCTGAAAAAGGGAGAACCGTCTTTCCTGATGGTTCATGGAAGAGGCTTAACACTGTATACAAGCAACTGATGCTGCTGTCTTGGATATCTCTGGAAGTTCTTGTTGAGGATGCATCTCTCTTGGTAGTCATTGTTTGTGTGGAAGCTGGCTGCTTGCCAGAGGTTGAGTAAAGAGTTGCAGCATCAGTTGTGCAGACCTTTGCTTTGTGCCACCAGCTTACAATACCATGCATTATCTGCAATAGCTAGATGAAAAATAATTGAGAGATACCTGCATGTACTGCAGTAATCTCAGGGCAGGTAAGGTCTTTCTCCCTCACATGGATCCGAATTTATAAAGGCTTTTGTCCCTTTTCCACACATCTGGTCTTCCTAGGATTACAATGGAACATTCAAATACCATGCATTGTTTCTGAGAGTGTCAAGACATGCCTGTCCCTGACTACTAAACTGACTCTGGTTATGATGGTGCATTGTGGTACTGACATTTCTCAATAAGTTCTGAGGAGCTGGAGAAAATTCTTTTGGGTTCTTAAGACTACAAGCAGTTCTTGCAACTGCACCTTGCCAAAGTGTGTTCCTGGCCTAGTGGTCAGCAATTAAGAGGCCTGCCCAAGTCCTGTGCTCAGCTATCTCACAAATCCACTAGTGATTAGTGCTATAAGCCTTGTGCCAAAGGTATATTCTTGTTTTCTGTGGCATGAAGAGGATCTGCTTCCTTAGTTCATAAATGTCAAGAGGATGAAACGGGATTTCTTATCTAGCTTTTTTTCTCCTCTTCCCAGTATGGATGTTAAATAAAGTCCACTTGGTGTAGGACTTCAGTTTTGTGGGTTAAATTAAATGTGACAGCTACATATTGTTTGATGTTGGTAACTGTGTGCCTAATGTAAATTTTTTTCCACTAATGTTGAGGGAAAAATACTATGACTACTCTAGAGGAAAAATCAGTGTGTGTTTTCCCCACCTTGATAATGAGGAAGCTACTTAACTGGTAAATAATTTTAAGAAAATATTGAGCTGTTTCTGTGCAATTGCAGCCATTTAGCCTACACATAATTTTGCTGACACTGGATTTTTGTGAACTGATGATACTGTAGAGTGATATTGTAGAGTGGGAATGGATTCCCATATATTACTTTCCCATCAACAGAAATTCAGATTTTTCTCTACAGTTAAAAGATAACATTTTCTTCATGAGAGTACATATCATTAATGGAGAGCTGAGTTAGAGGGAACCTTAAAAAAAGCCTCATAGGTACATTCTTAGAGGAAGAACTACCATCATGTATCATGCACTTCTTGTTTCTTCATCTGCTAATGTTGCATAGCCATGGTATAGTAATTGAAAGCAAATTTCCAGTTGCAGAATCACCTCTTAATGCAACTAAAGAAGAGTTCTGCAGTGGCACAAAATTACTTAATAGTCTGATTATTTAAGAACAAACAGATGGGGAGTATTCAATTTGTTCTTAAAAATGTTCTCTCTTAGATTATTTCTTCTCCGGGACAGCCAAAGCAATCCAAAGGCATTTGTACTTACATTATGCCATCATCAAAAAATAAAGCATTTTCAAATCTTGCCGGTAAGTAGATTATTTTTGATACTGATAAGAAAACCCAATATTTTAAAACATGAAGCTTCTGCCAACATCTGAGGAGACCTCTTATTAATTACTGATGTAACTAACAAGGATTTTTCCAATAGCAAGTATATAAGTGGATATTCTTTAGAATTGTCAAATGTCTGATTAAAATTATTAACATTACTGGAAAACCAGTGTAAGTCACTACATTACACAAGTCTTTGTAATGCTCAGAATTTGTTCTCTGTGACTGTCAGCAACAACAGCAGTTGTTGTCTCCCATATCACTTAAAGCAAACATAGAATAACTGTGGGAAACTTTAAGAAGTTTTTTTTTTAAATTCTGGAGGTTATCCAATCATGTTGAGCTTTGAATAATGTTAAACTGAGGCGTTGAAAAACAATTTTATTTATATCTTAATCCAAAAAATCATGAAAAAATTAAGATTATGTAGACCTTTTTATTGTTCCAAACCCTCTTCCGTTGTTTAGCCTGTCATTTTTACGAACAGTTAAAAAATCCTTTTGCGGTGTCTTTGTTTTATCTAATGAATGCTAGTGCTGTCTGTACAACTTTCACTTACTCTGCCCACAAGTTTTCATTTTCATAAGCAAAATGTTACAACTTGGGTTAAGGTATGTTTTTTCTAGCACTGTGTATGCACTGGTTGTTTGGACAGCCAAGTGCTAATCGAGTGCCCATAATTTATTTATGCCACACTCTGGTGGTACTCTCTAATTTTATCATTAGTGTATCTCTTCTTGCGCAGCCCAACTTTAAAAGGATGTTTTGTTTTCCTAGTGTGAAGATGATGGACAGATATTTTTTAGTCTGGATGACGGGAACACCAAATTCAGTGATCTAATCCAGCTTGTTGAATTCTATCAACTTAACAAGGGAGTCTTGCCCTGCAAACTCAAACACCACTGCATCCGAGTGGCCTTATGACCTCAAATCTGACTCTCACTGAAGACTGGATTTGATAGAAGAGTAATTGTAAGAGAACGATGACACTGGGGAATTGGCAGATTTGTAAGTTGGTTAAAAAAATAAATATTATGCACCTTGGGACTCTGAAGGGATGGATTCGACAGGTGCCAACAGACCAAGATTGCTGGTTTGTGTAACACCTAAGAGTGATTGCTGCTGAGTGTCCCAGCATCCCAAAATGGGGGGAGGGTCTGTAAAACAATGAGTAAATTTGAAACAAAACTGGAAACTATCTTGGCTGGACCACTTAACAGGAACAAGTATGAAGAGAAATCTTTGAAATGAACTCTTGCCCTGGAATAATCTTGACAATTAAGACTAGTGTGTTTACTTTTTGTATTGATCACTTTTATTGCACTCCTACTTTGTTTCGGATATTGTATACAGCCTATATTAGGAGCTGATGTGGCTTTTAAAATTCATGCAGGAGTTGGGTATTAATCTGCACCCTAAAATGTTTGGAATGCTTCAGCCTAAAAGGATCTAGAAGAAAATCAAGAAGCGTGTGTATGTGTGTGAGTGCGTGCGTGCGTGTGTGTGTGTGTGTGTCTCAGTACTTCTCTGGAGACCTGAGGTTCAATGATCTGCAGGTATCTTTGAAGAAGCAATGAGGATACAATTCTAAAAGAAGATACACACTCTTAAAACTGTTGACTTGTTACCTTGTGGCTGTAGTATGTTGATGGCATATTAGTGGCATCCAGTCATGCAGAGACTGTATTAGATTCTATGCACAAATTTTTATTATTGGAGTGGTGGTTTGTTTTTTACAGCCTTTTGACTGTTTTCCTGAGGGAACTTATTGTTACTAAATTGAGTAGGACTGAATGACCACACCTGCATTTGAAACCACCATTTTTTGTGAGAAGATTATTCTCCAGGTAGTCTTAGTATGACAAAAAAAAATTTAAAATCCATGTTTTTAGCTTTATTGCTCCTTACATTTTCAGACTGTTTCAAAGAGCTCTTTCGATATAGTAAAGCTACAGTGACACAACACTCACCTGGGGACAGGGCATAAGAAGAACTGAACCCCTTCTGCTTTTTATAGGGCCATGAAAGTTTACATGGTGAGAAGGAACATGCTGGGAATAGAAACAGATTTGATTGTGAAGTAGCTGCTGGAAATATCATCTACTGAGGTAACTGGTGATCCCTGTGTTGTGTGCTACTGCACGCCAGTACCTGTGGCAGACAAGCATGTATCTTGCTCTGGTGCTGGTTTCTCATCAGAACTACTTTATTGTTGGTGTTTAAATGGATTATTTAATATTTACACAATAACTCTTTCTGATGAGAAATCAGTATTGAAGTCAGACAAGTCCCACCTTGATCCTGCAGTTGCAACCAACCATTCCTTCAGTAACTGAACTGAAGAAACTTCTCAGTGTTTGGTGCTGTTAGCCACAATGAGAAGTATTCCACCCTGGGAACTTGCAGAGTGTAGTGCAGAACAGAGCATTTGTAAATGGTAAATTATTTACACAGGCTAGTTAATCCTTAATATTTGCCACTGGGTTTGAAATCCTAGCCATCTGAAAGAGTAAAGAAGGAAAACCAATGCTATACTTCTAGGTCTTCATGTAGTGTTAAGAATAGCTTAAGACAAACCATAACCTGCCTGAGTCATCCATATCAGCTTAAATTATGTCAATGGTATAGAAACACTGTATTTTAGTTTACAGAACACATTTAGTATTTTTTTCCATTTAATGTCTAGATACTAAAAATGAAGAAACTTGATTTTGTTTTTTTAGAAGCCTTTTTTGTTTTGTTTTGTTTTGCTTTTTTAATTGTACATAGTGAAATGAGTGTTCCTGTTTTCTAGACAATGTATTCTAAAACATTGAAACTAAGCTAACTTAAGTCTGACTTCACTTTGCATGCTTCTATTTGGCCCTATTAGGAGAAAAAAGATACTTGTATTGACTACATTACCAGTTTAATAAGACCATTTATGCTGTAGTTTTAAGTTTTTCTGTTTACATAGCTTAGTGACAACCATGCATTTTTCCCAGTAGGCGGATAGTATTTGCAGTGTTTCATATTTATAAAAAAAAACAAAAAAATTTTGCATCTTATTTAAATTGAGAATAAAAGTTTGACTATGAACCATGATTTTTTGTATGTAGATGGTTGACTTAGTATTTTGTATTCTTCCCAGCTAAAGTGAGCTGTTTTGAGAAAGTGACCACCTTCAAAGTGGCAACAATCTTACTTAAGCAGATCACTGCTTTGTCTTCTTTCTGCTGGAAAACAGTCAATGCCACCTTAGTTTTCCAACAGATTCAGCTGGCTGCCAGCTCAGAATACCAAGGACTGAAGGACATTTGACTCTTATTTTTGTATTTAAATGACATGAATGTAAAGGGGATGCTCAGGGTTGTTTTGGAGCCTGTTGAATTTTTATCTTTTTGCCTGTGATTTTATTTTCTAAATAAATACTTCATGTAGCAATCTTGAATATGTTTAGAAGGAAAATGCCAAACCATTTTGGTAATGAGGTTACTAGTTAAGTTATGTTACGATAGGTGTTAAAGTACAAAACACTTTTTATTTGTTAATTAATCTTGAAGAAACACGTGCCTCAGTTTAGATATTTTGTCTTATCTTTTCTGCACTAAATACCTGACAGTTTGACCAATCAATGCACCTTTCCAGTGGCAAGACTTGCTTATCGTAAATTATATTGTCACAATGCGAGATTTAGTGACTGTAAAATGGAATAAAGTTTAAAGTTTCAGGGAATGCAAAAGGTATTAACTTAAGAGACAAAACCTTTATTCAATATGCTTTGCTTCATACTGTAAATAGCTTTTTGGCTTGTGAACCTAATTGTAATCTTTCAGGTATTTTTGTACAAATAAGGGACTGATATTCTGTTTCTTGTAATTAGAAATAAACGTTGATACAATGCTATTCATTTTATATTGGAATGAATGTCATCCTTTGGATAGATCAGTACACTGTGTATCTCTTGCCTTAATTCAGATTAATTGGGTAGGTCATGTTAAACAGCTTTTAAGAAGTGTGAAGAGGAAAATACAGTCCCTAAGATACCTTTATTCTGGTTGTTCTATCTTTAAGATTCCTATTAGGATACACCGCATTTTATTTAGAAAATAACTTGTTTGCTTTCCTTTTGAGAAAAAATACTGGGGATATTCTGCTATTATATTTACAGTATATTTACGATATTCATTTGGGAAAGCTCCTAGAATCATATAAGGACAATTTACTATGACCAACTTTCAGGTCATAAAGTTACAACTCTTTGAAAATACGCACTTTGCTTAAGACACTTTATTGGCCTGATAGTTGTTGGTTCAGAAAACTTTTCAATAGTACTTCCAGAAAGCAATTATTTACCCCTGTAATCCTTGTATTTGAGTGGTCTATCAGAATTCGGGTGGAAAAGCACCATCTGCACAAAATACATCTTTACTTAAAAAATCCAAGGGGATGGAGGAGTGGGGTGGAGGAGTAGAGTGATTCTTCTGGCAGATAGAAAAATAGAAGGTTGGGAATATTTCACTTTTATTGTTTTGGACACAATCCTTTCCAGTTCCCTCCTTGTTAATCCATAGAATCCATAGAATGCATTCCATTTCAAAACTCTGTTACACTCTTGCTTCTGCGTGCTATGTCTCCATGTGACATCTTCATCTTGCACTACAGCATGAGTTAATTAATATGTTAGCATGATGAAATTAATTCATCGGCATATAGAGGCAGAGTATTTCCTTCAGATTTTTATATTCCTCACGGTTTTTTCTATCTGGGCATGTATGTTAAAGTGCTTAGAATTCACCATGCTGCATGCAATAACTTACTGTTTTCACAAACAAAGGAGACTGCTTGCTTAAAAAAAAAGTTTGAGGATGCCTATTTCCTGCTTTGCTCAAGGAGGCCATACTAACATTGAAACTAACTCTTTATATGATCATTAAAAGTTACAGACAATAATTCTACACAAACCTGTAAAAAAAACCCAAAAAAACCAATAAAAATCAACACCAAACCCCCACCATGCTTTATTGCATATACTGCATTTGGAACAGACAAGAAGATGGCATTAAAAAAAAGCAACATGGTAAGAAGATCTCAGTAAGCCTGCCCTGATGCAAGGTAGTGCTATCAGCATGTTTGTCCTAACTGCCCACCTCTGTGGGAGATGCAAAATGATGCCTGTGAAATCTGGCCCTTGACATTAGCAGTGGGCACTTGGGCTGTCAGAACATCACCAGTACAAAATTAGTCTGGGCCAGAAGTGGGTCTGTAGTAGATTTTAATTACTTGCCTGATAGGTTTGTGTTTCTTTAACATTAGTTGAAGAACAACAGATATGATCAGACATCTGATCCCACATAAAGCATTCTAGCATGAAGTTCAACAGGTAAAACAGCTTAAATGCATTTGGGCCTATAAGTAAATTCCTATCAGACTCATGTTCTACAGCATGTGGCACCGGGACTTGGATCCTGATACAAAGAGCCCTTAAATTAGGATTATTTTAACACTAAATTGTTGCTTCAGCCTGTACCTGCAAAACCAGATGAGAAAAACATCACCAGATGAGCCATTTCCCTTCGAGTTGAACTTTAGATGACTTTTGGTCTTTGTTATTGCTAATTTAGTAATGCTTTAATCTGGTTTGTCAATGTCTAGTCTGTAGACTGTTTTGTGTTTTGGACATTGTTTTTCTGACATCTTAAGTAACAATGTCAGCAGATTGAGAAAAAAAGTTATCTTCCTCTGAAATATCCATACTGCCTTCATTTGGGTTGCTTCTGCATCCTAAATTTTAACTCCCTTCTTTAACCTGAAGCGCAATTTAATTAGTATTTGCAAATAACTACAACATAACTACATATCCAACATAACTACAGCTATGTCTAAGATCTCTATGATTTTCATGAGATATTGTGATGAGTCACATCTGAGACTAGAAAACAAATTCATTTGTGTAACATACATTTCAAACCCTTAGCCCAAAGACAATTCTGTTCCAATTGTTCGTCATTTTGCACAGATACGAGCAGATGTTTTAGCAAGAAACAAAAGTTCATAGAAGACACTAAGCTGTGATTAACAGGGTCTTACAACATTTGTTAGTTGCCCAGGTTTGTTATGCTTTTCAATAATCAAGTGTTTCCCATCCCTTGGCTGCAAGATTTTGGTGCCACAATTGGGAAATAGGAAGGTGCAATTACTAACAGCTGCCAGCCCTGACCAAAAATACAGCCTGGGTTTATGGGCCCTGAAGCCCAGCTTGGCTATGCTCAGAGGTATAACTCCTTAGATCTCAGAAGAGGGACAGGGAGGGAAGTGGAAGCAGAAAAGAATTACTCTTGGGCAGTATTTTCCAAGGGGTGGTTTGAATGTGACTAGGAACACCATGAAGACAGCAGTGCTGTAATGCCCTGAGTGCTGCTCACCACTCCCTACGAGTCGGCTTCCTCTCCATATCCCTCAAACTTATGAAGACACTTCTACACAAAGACTCTTTACTGTATTTGTCCTTTGAAAAACATTCTCCAGAGGTGTTAGGACTGGTGTCTTTCAATACCAAGGAAAGAAAGAGCAGTGGAATTGCTGTTCTCTACAACCTGCCCATTCTCTAAACCAGCTTGTCCAACTGCCATTAGAAGAAAAGGAAGCTGAGAGTATGGTAGTATGGTTTTGCCAAGAAAAATGATGGTTAAAGCAAATGGCTAAGCACAGTCCTGAAAGTGTGCAGTATCATTGCTCCATAAAGAATCTTAGGCACATCCTATTTTTAAATAATTTAATTATTTAGACCTTTTCATTATTCGATTTCCTCTATAATACTTCTCTTTACTGCTGAATTTGTGCATAATAGTGTGCTCTGTGTGATTTTCCTAGTTTTCAGGCTGCTGTAGCACTCAGAATCAAAAACAAATACAGAAACAAGGCCAAGGCAAGCTGTAAGGATTAGAGCTTCCTGAAAAAGTACCTCCACACCACATCTAGTTATGAAAGAATGTAAATTGGTAATTATAGAATTGGTGGATGGAATACTTATTTAGTTTGGGTTTTTTTTCACTAGACAGTAAGGTTTATGAAAGCAGCTGGCTGAACAAGAGTGAAAGTTGTTGAAGGCTCACAAAGTTTGCCTCAAAATACTTAAAATCGGTTGCTGGAACAAGCATTTGACCTGGTTTAGAAAACAGAGCACTTCAGAGAAGTTCATGTACCTGGGAAGGGATCACATCCTCTCTCCCTAAAAGTATAAGAGAGCAGGAACTCCAATGACAGCAGAAAAGGAGATTTCAGATGCTATTATATTAGTCTTCTATTTCAGTAGAAATAGAAGACTAAACAT
The DNA here is from genome assembly GCA_013399455.1 of Anthoscopus minutus. Taxonomy (NCBI): domain Eukaryota; kingdom Metazoa; phylum Chordata; class Aves; order Passeriformes; family Paridae; genus Anthoscopus; species Anthoscopus minutus. The sequence goes on along the minus strand of VWYI01048974.1, from coordinate 17,678 downwards.
CAGGGTCAAAGGAACAATCAAATGTAAAATAAAACAGTTCAGTGAGCTAGTATAATTGATTTATAGGTAGACATAGAGAGCTGAGCAGAAACAAACAACTTGATTATGACGTTTTTTTGATACATAAGTCACCTGAAGTATGTAGAGGACCAGTTCAAGAAAACCAGAAGTATTTCTTCATAAACTGCTAATATAATCTCTTTCATTGACTACCACAAAATGTAGCATGTGGCAAAAGTTCACATGGGTTCACAAAGGGCTTCTATCACATCATGATAGAGAAAACTCAGCTGATGGATAATAACTACAAAAATACCATCTTTTTCTCTGAAAGCCCATTGATCACATGTCACCAAGTGCCAGGAGCAGTCTTCACAGGAAGAAACATTATTTGACAGCACATATGTAAATACATCTTCCCTGCGTGTCCACTACTAAAAGAAGGGGTAGAGATGCTTTTTATCTGTTCCAGTAAGGTGCCCACATGAGGGCTAACTCATACAGAAACAACTGAAGCTAGCACTTAAGACCTGAGGAACGACCAAGAAAACCTGCTCTACAGTCAACTGGAGGCTCCCTTTCACTGAATTAAGGCTGCCCCTCATGAAACAGCCATGTAAGTATTGAATTTGCTTCCTACCACCCTAGGAAGTGATGCCTCCAGGGTCTGCAACAGCTGCGTACCTTCCCCTGCTCCAGCCTGCCACTGGGAGGGTGTGGGGGCTGCCACAGCAAAGCTGAGTCTATCACGGCTCTGAAGTTGTTCAAGAGTAGTGTCTAGCTTAATTCAGCCTCAAAACTGGGTCATAATTGACGGGACTGAATTTTTGAGGTGTTCTCTAAAATGAGCTGTAAACAGAGAATAGATGCTACTCCCTTTCAAGTCAGAAATGAGTTTACTAAAGGTTGCATATAAATGGGTGTCTCTGGGCATTTTGTTCAGCAGTGCACAGGGATGTGTGGTGAAGGGTTCTTCTGGGTAAAATACAGGTTTTTTTCTTTACACTGTTGACATCTGGGGAACAGAAAGGGGCATGCACCTGCTCAAGCCATGTGATTTTCCTTGCTGAAAGCTGAAAGCTATGATACAGCCAGAGGAAGAGCACTGTGCTGGGGTGGGCAGGCCAGGTGTAGGGGATACATGGAAAGCTGTCGAGGATCTCCCAAGTTACCCACTGCTGTGCAGGCAGGGAGAGAACAGAAAGAGTAAATCTCAGAATTTTTAGGTTTGGAATGGATCTCTGGAGATCCTCCAGTCCAACCTCCCTGCTGTGGCACAATGACCTAGATCAACATCTCCAGTTAGGTTCTGAATGTCTCCAGACAGGGAGACTCCATGACTTCTCCAAGCAGCCTTTTCCACCCTCAATGTAAAGAAGTTCTTCTTCATATTAAGGTGGAACTTATGTTTTAGTTTACAACCACTGCTCCTCATCTTGTCTCTGGGCATTGTTGAAAAGTCTGGCACCATCCTCTTGATGCCTGCCTTTGAGGCATTTATGTGCATTGAGGAGATCAAATGCTGGTGCCCAGCCTGGTTCCATCCTGCCCTGGACAATCCTGCTGCCTCCCAGCAGCAGACTGTCAGAGGATGGCTGGGCTCTGTCCTGCTCCAGCGAAGGGCTCACCGGGGCGGGCCCCGGGCAGCTACGGCCCTGCGAAGGGCCCAGAGGGGCTGCGGACTGTCTCTGACAAACAGGAGCTGGTGACAATGGAACACCGTTTTGCTGATTTCTAATCTCCGATTCTGGCAAGTCTAAATCCTGGAATAAGTCCCTTCAGCGCGGGCCAGCTACCATCAGGCCGGGCTGTGTCTGGCCTCAGGGCTGGAACAGGCCGGGCTGGCGACCCAGAGGGCCACGGGCACAGCGGGCTCCTATCCCCTGCCCTGGGCCGGCAGAGGGCACGGCGCACGGTCCTGCCCAACACGAGGATGCACATTTTTCCGTGGTTGGGGTTCTTTTGTTTTATGACGGCACCATGGGACTCGTCTCTTGTGAAGTTGCTGTAAAACAACTCGAAGCGCAGGCAGGGTGCCTCCAGTGGGGCGACTGCTGCCAATGGCAGCGCTGGCACGCGGCTGGCACGGGCGCCCACCCTGTCCCCGCCAAGAGCAGCATGTTCCGGTTTGTGGACATGAGGGTTTCCGTGTCCTGGAAGTGCCCCTGAGGCACCGGCAGGCGGGAGCCACCAGGCAGCCGCTGCCCCGAGAGCTCTGGGGTTTCCCAAATTGTCCCACTCCCTGGCTCGTGTGAGTCGCCGGATATCTCCGTGGCGTGGACATCCTCGTCGGCGTAACCCCGGCAGAAGCAGGATGTGCTGGGGCTGCTGGCTCGCTCTATCCCACGTTTCGTTGGGTATTTCACCTAAAGGTTTGTGAATAAGTGAGAAATCTCACGTCTCTCCTACTGCCATGCCTACGAATTGCGGCTGAACAAGCCCACAGTTTTTCTCTTTCCCAGTGTTGAGAAAGAGCGGCTGATAAAGCTGACATAGGGCTGTACCTAGTTAATGGTTAACGAAGGAGCACAGGGCAAGCACAGTACCAGTGAAGCCCCGATAGTTGCTGGAAAAGCCTTGGAAAGTCTTGAGATTAAAATTCCTTAGCCACTTCTGGTGACCACTTTTTCACAGGGTGACTGTGAACTACAGGGAACTGTGGGGAACTAAAACCAATACCTGTTTCCTGGAAGATATCTGGAAAAGGAATGAAAGACCAAAAAGGTAAGGATAAATTCGGTAATGTCTGAATGTTAAACTATCTCTGCACTTGCACCAAATAATCTGATCCAACAAATCCACATAATTTGTTAGGTATTAAACTAGTCAGTGTTTAGAAGTGCAGCATAATATGCTAAATGTAAATATTTTAATTGACATGTGCTTAAGCAGTTTTGGTGAAAGAGTCAAGCGTTCATGAAGTATTTTGAAATCAAAGCTTTGCAATTCACATTTTTAAGATAGCCTCTTCTTAAATGCTGCTGAAAATTGAGTTGAGGGCACTGCTGCTTAAGGGAAAGAGTCTAGAGGGATGGCAGTACTTCTAAATGATGGTGTACTGGGCCATCTTGGAGCTGGATCCCAGCTGACAAGGTAATTTTATTAATCTTTAAAAATTGGGTCAGGAAAAAGTTCTTACTTGTTTGAAAATATTGTGTTCCTAGTGCTTGAGCTTAGTTTCATTGTAAACCTGTCACATGAGGGACATCACTCAGGGACTAGAGTGATCTTTGTATGTTGACACTATCATTTTATGTGGGGCTAAATGTAAAACAGCAAAAATTATTGCAACATTGTTGGGATTTGAAGAGTAAGAAGATGCTGAAATTGGAAAAGGAAAGGTGAAAAAAAATTATAATCATTATTTACATTACAGAAATTTACTGCTTATGTCAATGGTAAATACAAGGGGAAAAGAAGATACTCTAATGGAAGTTCAATGAAAAACAGATTTGCAGTATATTTGTGATACATGCTGAAAGGGTTCCTTGGGTGAGTGATGTCTCAAGGAAGAGCATCCTGGAATTCTAATGTTCAAAATATGCATCCCCCAACAGCAACACAAAGTGAGGAAACTGGAATTTCTTGCTCAAATTGCTGAAGGTTGTTTAAAGTTGTAAGAGGGTTTCTTTGATTAGTCAGTTGATACATATCAATGGGAAATTTCCATGTTGCTTTAACATATGTTTCTTACTCTGCTCTTTCCATTATGCTGTGGCCACTTCTGGGCCCCTCAATTTAGGAAGGACATTGAGGTGCTCAAATGCATTTAGAGAAGGGTAACAAGGCATGTGAACAGCCTGGAACATAAACCCTTTGAAGAATGGCTGAGGGGGCTGTTTAACCTGGAGAAAAGGAGTCTCAAGGGAGACCTATCACTCTCTACAACTTCCTAAAAGGAGTTGGCAGCCAGGTTGGGGATGGTCTCTTATCAAAGACAACTACTGACAGAACGAGAGGCCAAGTCTTAAGCTGTACCGGGGAAGTTTAGGCTGGAAAAAAATTCTTTGCTGAAAGAGTGATTGGGCACTGGAATCATCTGCCCAGTGAGGTGGTGGAATCACCATCCCTCGATGTGCTAAAAAAAAGTCTGGATGTGGCACTCAGTGCCATGGTTTAGTTGATGAGGAGGTGTTACATCCATCATAGGTGGGCCTTGATGATCTCAAAGGTCTTTTCCAACCTAGCTCATTCTGTGATTCTTTGAAGAACTGCTCACCTCATTCTTCAGCGGCACAAAAAAGCTATAATTTTTCAACCACAGATAATATATTGTGTAATCAGAAAAATACATGGCAAACAGTATTTCGTTATTGCTAAGTGGAAAAAAAATGTTTAACGTATACAACAAATTTACTTCCATCATATCCTAATCTCAGTCCTGTTGCTCATTTCAACTGTCTATTGCCTCTGCATGTCCACAATCCTCTAGTGTTCCTCTGATGAGTGTCTCCCCATTAAGCCAGTTCATGCTGATTATATTTTTTTCTCCTAGCATTGATATCTTTCCTGTAGAAAAATGTGGAATGAAACAACTGTTTTGTTGTACATTTTTCACCTTTCTTGATCCTCTGTGGATTGTATCACTATCTATTCAAAACTAAATGAATAAACAGGAGAAAAAATATGATAAATAGTCATTTATTGGAAAACAAATTAGGATTTTTGTGTTAGGCTCTTTATTAGGGATCTGCAAGAGCATTATGTACTTGAAATACTGCTCTTACAGTTTACCATTAAATAATACTGTATCAGTTCCCCTTTTCTGCCCTACTCTCCACTTGTTTTGAAAGGAATATTTGGTTTTAAAATTCAGGGCAAATTTGCTAAGCTTTGTGAAGATATAAATAGAAATTAGTTTTATCTTTCCTGATTTTATGTTTGGAGAGAAATTGGGTGGTTTACATGGAGTCAAATATAGTTTAATGCTGTTATTCTTGTATTACGTCAAACATATTACTTTATTCCTGAATTTATTTTTTACAGCTTCAGAGGCAGACATAGAGATTCTGTCCCTTAGAAGTTGATGACTGATGCAAGGATTCATGACAGGACATGATTTTTCTTTTATTTATTCTCCCTCAGTGAAGTGCTGTGCTGTGAGTCTCAGTGTAGGAACATGGAATGACTTGAACACAAAGATGTGACTCCAGTACTGTCACCTATCAAAACAGCCTCTACAGAAGATGAATCTCCCCATCTGTTAGGTACAGCCTATCCTTGCAAGACTGGATATGAAGCAGAGAGGTTAGGAAGGTTTTGAAGTATTTTGAACAAAAATAAGGTTGAAGAGGTTTCAATCACTGAAAGGAGTCACTGAAAGGAGGGAGGACATAGGACTCATTCGATCTGAACGCTGGAGGCAATTGAAGCCATAGTAACGGCAACTGTGCATTCCAGTAGAAGCTGGAATATGTATAACCCTAAGTCAGGGTTATTATTAGCATTTCAGAGTTTCAAGCCAGTCGTGCCAAACTTGGGTTTGTGACATTCCTTATGCTTCAGAATTTTTAAAATTTTTTTTTATATACCAAGTACCATCTACTGTCTTGATTGCTAGGGCAACGTCAAGCACTGGTGTCAGCAATACTGGCATATAATTTGGAGTTCACTTTACAAAAAGGAAGGCAATAATCTCTTCCTGCATGGTACACAGGATATAAGTAGCAGACTAAAATTTGTGGAAAAAGAGGTCCTAGAAAGAATTTGCACTGGAGTGTGTTGTTTAGGAAGGTCATAAATTCAGCACTAGAGTAATTCTGCTGCTAAGTCTCTGATAACTCCTCCCTGTGTTTTGGCTTCACTTGCACTCAGTTATGCTGTTGACAAACTGTTTCATATAAATGAATAAGCCTCACAGTTTTTAGATTTTTATTTTTCTGACACATGACAATACAGGTACAGTTAATGTGACATAACAAGAGGGAAGCTTCATTACTGTGACTACTTAGTCATGCAAAAAAGCGAAATGGGAAATTACAGATATACTACATATGGTGCTTTCTGCTTCTAAAAACAATCTGAGCTCAGAGGAGTAGAAAGGATCCAGCTAATCATAGAACCAGCTCTATGAATTTCAAGGCAAATACACATTTCCAAACACATGCGACAGGCAGAAGACTGCTGAAATGCCAGCTTGCTGGAGAATGGCTGGCAGACACCTTTTCATCTCGAACAATACCCTAAAGGAAATGGCCTTCCAGTGTGGCAGATATTGTCTCTTTCTGTACTGCTTCTTTAAAGGGAGGGAGAGAGAATGAATGCAGATTTCAGAGGAGGTGTCATTTCTTTAACGGCATCCTGTGGGTTCATTATCTTGCAGAGACCTTTTTCTTTGTCTCCCAGTCTGATTAGCACATGTCTTTGTGCAGTTTTAAAATCCTTGGACAGTTTTCCCTGAAGAAATACATGTGCCTTCCAGCAGTTTTAAATTGCTCTTATGTTTGATATCCTTATACATCTGCAAACCCATCAGAATCTTGTTGAGTTCCTGACTGTAATTCTTCCTGTGGTAATTTTATTTTCTACAGTTTTAACCACACATGATGTGAAAAAACATTTCTTTCTATCTGTTTTTAATGTGCTATCTTTAATTTCCCAGAATTGTCCCCCTTGGGCTTTTAGAATTTGAAAAACAGAAAGAAGTTCTTTGTCTTCTCCCTGTGCTCTTTCATTCACTTATCTTTTCCTTGGTTTCTCTCATATTGTTCTGTTTTCAACGCTAACCAAGCCCATTCATTTGAATCTTCCCCAGAGGATAGCATAAATGTCTTTGAAGAGAAATCTTCTCTTATGTTCCAGGAGGGCACTGAGGTCTTTTTGAAAGTGAAAATCTGAGAGAATATTGAATGTTCTAGAAGTGTTTCAACAATTGATCATAAGTCACTAGAATATGTTTTCTGTAATTCTCCGACTCGTTCTTAGTGGATCCAAACTTCTTGTTATTCTTGATCATGCTACTTATTAAACAGAGGTTTTCATCCAACAGTGTCATCAACATTAGTTAGACTAAGTTTGACCCTTAAGACTTCTTAAACCTCTCTGTATCCTGTGTTATTTCGGATTATTTGTACTGAGCTTCCTGCAACTCTGTACTGACTATTCACGATGTGACATTCCTAGCTCTTCTCCCCAGTTCCTATGGCTGCATCTTTAATAGGAAAACAGAGGGGGGGGAGGGGGATAATGGGATGGTGGAATGACTGCAAGTTTTTGTATCTTACAAATATGAAGACCCCCAGGTATTGCGGCTTTCATATATTTTAGGCAGCTGAAGTAGAGGACTCTGAGACCTCCAGCTGAGGTTAACATGGGACATAGAAAGAAAGGACCAAAAAGAATACTTGCTGTAGTGATGGGCAATGAGGGGCCTGAGACAGGAGATGGTGAGTAAGCCTGTATTCTAATAAAAGACAAATATCTAAGAGAATTTGTGGAACAGAAAGAGGAATATTGTGTGTATCTGTCTTATGAGGACCAGCTGAGAGAGCTGGGCCTGTTTAGTCTTCTTGGGAGACAAGTGAGAGGACCTCATTAATGTGTATAAATATCTGAAAGGAGGGTGTCAGGAGGATGGATCTAGGTTCTTCTCAGTGGTGCCCAGATATAACAGGCAGAAACTGATGCCCAGGAAGCTGCACCTGAATATGAAGAATAACTTTCTTGTGCAGGTGACTCAGTGCTGGAACAGGTTGCCCAGAGAAATTGTGAAGTCTCCCTCAGTGGAGATATTCACAATATGGAATCTAATGGACACAATCCTGGACCATGTTTTTGGGATGACCCTGCTTGAGCTGGGAGGTTGGACCAAATGACCTGTGGTTCCTTCAACCTGACCTATTTTGTGATTCTGTGGTCTGTTGTCCATTATTATTGATATATACTTATATTCCGTAAGATTCTCATATTTTCTGCCCAAGTATAAAAGACCAGCTAATTTTACGGATTTTGGATAGAAAGAAATTATGGTTAGCGAGTATGTTTTTGAAACATTCTCATGAAAAGTAGAAACTAGGAAGCTGTTACAGATGTCTTAATAAATAGTAAAAGTTTAATAATTAAAAGCAACTTAGTTTAGTGATAATCTATGAGGAACATTCCTTCATATCAATACGTTTCCAAAATAATGTGTAAATAAAATTTAATATCAAAATTTAGATTCAGAGGAAGTACTTGATTGTGAGAATTTGAAAAACTCTGCATGACTGCTTAACACTACTGTTATTAACTACCAATGATAAGTGTATAAAATCAAACTTCACCAAATGAAGACATAACTATAATTACTCAGAAATAGAAGTTCTGAGACCAAATACATGTTTTGATATTCATTCACCTTCATTAATCAATTCAGCTGATTAATTCAAACTAACCTATTAAGCAATAGAAAGCAATTGTGAAGCTTTGTAAACAATAACAGCATAAGCCCTAGCTTTGAGGAATGTGTACACTCAAACAAAAAGCATTTTGCACCCCATCTAGAGCACCAGTACAGGCATCTCAGGCAGTCACCAGGCAGGAGAAGAACCCTGGGCTGAGCCAGCAGAAAAAACCAGCAACCTCTGCCTGGATGCACACGCTACACATACTGCTGTGATTTTCCATTTTTAATGGTTGTTTTGTGGCTAAAGACATACAGCCTTTACTTGAGTGGGTGTAGAAGTATGTTAAGTTTCTCTTATAAGATCTATTCAGACTCTCAGAAGTCCTTCATTTGCTCGTTACTGATATGACAGGTGCCTCACACGCTCTCTCCTGTTTTCTGTTGCCTTGCACATGCCAGGATTTTTTTCTTGGCACTGCTCACAGAGGCAACGACTTGTCTCCTCCTTTGCCTGCCTTGCCAGCTTTTAAATGGGCCCATATTGTGCCTTTTTCCTTGGGTACCTGGGGACCAGGTGCAAAGGTGTTGATTTCTGAGTAAGTATTGCAGGATCATATCCTGAGGCCTGCTACACCTGCCAGGATAGGGGCTTATTGTTCTAGGATGCTGAAATGGACATTTCCTACAGTGAAAAGTTTAAATTCAAAAAGTAAAACCCAGAGCCTTGCAAATGTGTTTTGTGCTAATAAAAGATAAGGCACAAAAAATAGGATGCATTATTATGTATGAAAGTGTGAGGATTCTCTGTAGCAGTATCAGCAGCTCAGCCAGTTATAAGGCTGATCTTAAGAATATCTGCCCATGGCACAAAACTGTTGTGTGAATTCATGCCCTGGGTCGTTCTTATGCCTACCTCTGCCTCCTCCTTTTCAAGGTTATTGGTACATATTTCTATTGTACCTCCTAATGAGCATGTTCCTACTTTTGGGTGATTTCCATCCTAGCTCTATCCAAAAATCTGAGATGGAAACTATTTATTGTCTGTTTAATTTTCTTTTTCCTAAAAAAAAGAATTTTTTTTTACCATTGCAGTAATTTGTTACCATGTTGACTACTGTTCTGTTCAGCCCAGTAATTACTTAATTGCCTGCTAGTCCTTAAATGACTTTGAGTGGTGAACTACTCATTTGCTACACTGTGGCTTTCTCACATGTTTCCTTTCAAGGTTCAAAAGAAAATAAGACAAAAATTGTCAGTCTTCTTTGCTACAGCTTTTGCTTTTTTCTGGAGGTTCCTTTGGACAATGTTTTTCTTAATTTTTCAAGAGCAGATTTCTTACGCTTTTGAATATATATTTCTTAAAAAACATTTTGCCCTTTTGGAGCAACAATTTTTGATGCAATACCTCTACATGAATAGTCATTTTAAAAGCACATAAATTTGGTCAGAATTTCATAGCTGGCAGGACTAAGATATTAAAGGTGGTAAAGGGAAGCCAGTGTTATTAATATTACAAAATAAAACATGTTATTACAGATCAAGAAGTACTGTGTGTTAGTGCCTTGTTTCTCACATGTTCTAATTTATCCTGCTCTTGATGGTGGCTGTTCAAAAACAACTTTTGGTTATCTTTGGTTATTTATTTGGTTACCTTTGGTTATTTATTTAGAAAATCATCTCTAATTTGAATTTTTCGTCGATTTTGTAACTTAAAATGATCTTGATGTTATACAGATCCTTTGGTGGACCCATAGGCTTGTTTATGCTGTTTTACTAGGAAAGGCATATTGACACACCTTTAATTTATCTTGATAATTTTGAGGGTCAAGTTCCATTACAAGAATGAGGCTATGGAAGCTATTTGCTGCAAATTGCGTCAAGTATTTAATTTTAGTGTATGTATGTTTGGCACACAGATTGCAAAAAAAAGTTGTGTGAAGAAAGGCGTTTTGAATGTTATTACAATATAATTACAATACAAAGATTATCACATCTAGTATAGCTGAGTTTGCTTCCAGGTTCTGATTTGTCATCGTTTTGTGGTTTCTACTGCTCAGCACAGCTCCATGTTAGAAGTGAATCCAGTACTTGTTTTCAGGAGAGGATTAGGGCTTTTTAAAAAATATATAGTTCCTACAGACAGCCTCTGATAAATAATGGAAATGTTTTGAAATTGCTAAGATGATGAATCAAAATTTATTGTATCCAAAGCAGGCTAAAATTCTTTTGCTTAAGAAAAGTACCTTTTAAATGAAACTGGAAGGAAAACAGAACAAACATAGACATAGAAACACCATTCATTTATTTGAAAAACAGCTGACAACAGAAGGTTATCTTTGCAACGAAACAGGAAATGTTATGAACATGAATGGCTTATTTAATAGCTGTGTAACAGGACAAACATGAAGAGAAATATGAAATAGATGGTGCTAGATGGTGGAGTGTAACTGAGTTGTGAGTTCAGGAACTGAGCTGTGAGTGCCCTGCTGTAATTTGGACATTATTCCCTTCTTCACTGCGCAGTGCTTCTACACTCCCATTTCAATCCCAGGCACAATAGTCAGCCCATTTTTCATGTACGAAAAAAATTGATTGTAGATGCCTGATGAGGATGTGAACAACTTCACTATAAGAAAACCCACAGCTCCACCTATCTCCATTTCAAATTCAACAGGCAGAACTGTAGCAAATGTTCTGAAGTTTTAACACAGGTTCTGGGTCCCTTATTCCCTAATCTTCTTCCACATGCTAGTTGAGGATGCTTCTGGTCACCTGGTCATCACAGTTTTACAGCTTGTCTCCCTGAATAGCAGCAGTAGCAGCCAGCAGAGCTGAAAGCTGCAGAGATAAAGAGAACTGTATTGTCTTGAGCATCCAGAAATACTGCCAGGCTTTTTGTGACAGCTTACTATTCTAGCATTGGTAGAAACCAACTCTTCTTTGTNTGTTTAACACAGCTTTATTTCCTTTATTGTAGCAGTGTTTCAAGATTGGAATGCATTGTACTCAAAGCTGAAGAATCTTGAGTTAGGCTGTTATATATGTGTGTGTATATATATATATATATATATAAAAAATTAATTTCCACACTTATTCTTCTTTAAGACTACTAAGTCATGTGAAATGTAGACCTGGGTTGTATGAGTTCATTATTGTGTAAGATAAAGTAAATAAATTATACCTTTGATGAAAGATTAGTGTGATTTTACATGTTGAGCATACATATTAAGAACGAAAATTAGGAATGCTAATTAAAATTAACTGCTTTTAAGTTATTTGCAAGTCAGAGAATGTAGATACATAGCTGTTTTCTTACTTTTTGCTTCAATGGGCAGCAGTAATGGGTTTAGATTGGTGTGTTGTTGAAAAGGAGAAACCAAAAATATCCCCTAGAATTCAGCAGAAGCTATGGGCAGGTAAGTTACCTTGCTTCATTATATTTTACAATGTATGTAACATAAAATGTGGTAGTGATTCTCCTTCCCTAAGCATAATTTCACACCATTCTGTGTTCTCTGAGCACTGAAAAACGACATTTCTTAACCACTTCCTGCAGACAAAAGTTAACCTGGTGGTAGAGGTGGAAGAGATACCTCTGAAGACTACACAGAACAAGATCACTAAATAAAAGAGTGTTTTTTAAGAGGAAGGAAGAAAACAAATCTCAGAATTTCCAGAACTTTCATAGACTGTCTTTCAGAGAACTATGCAGAATATCAGACTGTGAAAACAGTTTTCTTCTAGACTGGCACTATCTGACCTCAGCACAGTGAGGTTCAAAATTTGTGCCTCTACCTACAGACAAACGCTGCCAGAGTTTTGACAGAGGGTGCTGCCACTTTAAACCTGGCCTAGATTTAGGCTGTTTGGATTCCAAATCCAGCTGGAGCCAAATGTGGTAGCACAGAAAAATAAGCTGGAACAACCCTTTCTAGTAAAATATTTTGTGGGAAATTCCTCAAAGAACTTACCCAGCATTTCACAGCATATGGGAAAGACTTGCATCTGTACTTGAAAGCAGAAGCTTGAACTAAGTCCTCTGAGTACAAATGTAATGAATACATTTGACTGTCTTCTTAATTAACTGTCTCTGCCAGTAATTCCTGGCTAAATGAGAGCCTATCTTTCCTAATATATGGAAGCTGTGATTATCTGAGGTGTGGAAGTGAACAAGATCATAAGGAGAACAGATGGCAAGCAGTTCTGAGTGAGGAGATGGCTGGCTGCACTGTGGTGAAGCTACCTGCAGCAGCTTAAGCTGTTATCTTTCCTGGCTCACTGTTTTCCCTCCTAGCTGGAGATGACTGCCATTCTTATGGAGCTGGCAGGATGGAGCATGTGAACACTTGGTGGCTCTGTCACCTAATGTCACAGAGACAGGCAGATTCTTTTAGGGATCCTTGGTGGAAGAGAATTTGGCGCAGGGCAAATTGTACTTTAGGTACAATTTGATCTTTATTACTGCAATTAAACACTTAATTTTCAGCATAGTGTGTTGTTGTCTACAATTTTTAGGTTTTAGTGCAGTTTATTGTTGCACAGTTTTATTAATTATATTATCAGCTAAGCAAAATTTCTAGTAATGACTGCAGCTTTCTTACTATCTCGAGTCTTTAATTACTTACACTTTTAGTTACTTGGACCCTCTGCAGATCATGTCAAATTCTTAGTAATCACTGCATGATACAATAATCATAATATGGACTCAGACTTTACCCAAGAGAACATGATTCACTCAGTCTTCAGAGGAAGAAGACAGCAGTGGCTGTGTCCCAGACCCACTGAGGGATCATGGGTTTTGCTGTCCAGCATCAGGCCTTGCAGCTGTTTGATTTTATAGGTAGCATCTCATGTACTGTTACATTTCTGTGTTTCATAACGGGTCTCACCACATCCTGGTACCAATTGTGCATGGGAAAATAGTCTTTCACAATGCTGACAGGGGATCTGGCTGTTCTGTAGTAGGGGTCATTACATCTTAGTGACAACTACAGTGTTGAAAAGGGGAAGAGAGAAGGAGGTGATATGTGGCCAGCACACTTATATGTTATGACTGTCTTAGGAAATGGCATTGGTTATGCTAACCATATTAGCAGGAGTCAGGAGCAGGGTCACATGGCTCAATGGAAAGACTCATGTTAGTGTAAATGTGTCTTCCTGCACTCAAGCAGGTGTCCTGTGTACATATATCACTCCCAGCTCTGAAGCAAACACAGCAAGCCAAAGCAGAAGGGAGCAAATATTACCTTACTCATTGCTTCAGCTGTGAATATGTGTCCAAGACCAGGGAGACCCTGTGCAAGTGGAAGATCTGGCTCCCACACAGTTCTCCAGTGATCTTGTTTTGGATGTGTGTGGTAGGCTGACTTTGGCTGGATACCAGCACCCACCAAACCCTCTCTCTGTCACTTCCCTCTGCAGCTGGACAGGGGAGAAAAAATGTAACCAAGGGTTCCTGGTTTGAGATAAGGACTGGGAGAGATCACTCATCAAATATCATCATGGGCAAAACAGGCTTGAATTTGGGATATTAATTGAATTCATTACTAAGAAAATCAGAGTAGGATAATGAGAAGTAAAATAAATCTTTAAAACACCTTTTCCCCACCCCTCCCTTCTTCACAAACTTTACCTCCTCCTTCCCCAGTGTTGATGGGAGACAGGGAATGGAGGTTTATGGTCAATTCATCACAGGTTGTTTCTCCCGCTGCTCAGGTGATGTTGTCCTTCCCCTGCTCCATCATGTGGTCCCTCCCAGAGGAGACAATCCTCCATGAATTTCTCCAATATGCTCTACTAAGCATAAAGTCTCTTGAAGCTTTGAATTGGTCCTTTCTGGAAAGCTGCATGTGTTAGCACAGACTGAAGGGGAGCCAAAGACACCTTTGCAGAAAAGCTGACAGGGAAGTATAGCAAGAAACACTGGTGTGATCTCTTGCCATAGTACTTGCTGTAATCTCAGACAACTGGGCACCAACACGCTCTTTATGAAGAGACTCTAGTGATGTAGTCATCCTTCAAGAATGACACAAGTCTTACAGTGGTGGCAAATGCTCTTCCAAGCTTATTGCAAGTCCATTGGCCCTTGTGACAGCCGGTGGCAAAATACCTTCTCAACCAACCATTGTGTGTACTTTGATGTCTTTATAAACACTGATACAAACAAATCACTTGCTCAGGAACAAGTACTACATTGTGTTCCCTCTGTATCTCAAGCCATCTTTGTTCCTCATGCCTCACCTGGGTCTGTCTTTTCATCCACACAGGGATTATTCCATTCATAAACTGCTCTGACTTGCTTTTCTAACATGAGGTCTTTACAGCACATTTAAGGCCTCATAGTAGTTCATCTGTCAGCCACAGCTTCTGTGAAGCTCACAGTAGTCATGCTTGAGAACACTCTCTCTGTGAGCGATACGTGGCTGGCCGAGTGCCCTGGCAGTGCCTACGCCCCCAGGTAAGCACATCTCAGCTCACAGCAGAAACTATTTCTATCTCTGTATTTGAAGAGTCTGCCTACTGCGATTGCAGCCTCCTCTCACCGTCTCTGTGACTCTTCACAGCCTGTCAGTTTATCTGTTGACACTTTTTCAGTTCATCACAAACCTTTCTTAACTGCAGGCTTGCTTCCATAAGAGTAATATGCTCAAGCTGCCTCAAACCAGCAAAGGGTACATTAACTCCTCTGAAACTGTGTGTGTGAGCCTGTGTCCATGTTCACTTCATTAGCAGTTCCTTTTTTTTCCTTCTTTGATTTACCTTTACATGTTCACACAACCAGCAATAGGAACTGAACAGGGAAAACAAGGCAACATAAAATATTTATGAAAAAAGAGGATAGTTACTTTCCCAGTTTGTCAGCTCCCTCTCAGATTCATCTCCTGGCTAATCTGTTGCAAAGTCTACTTATGTTCAGCAGGAGACTTAGGTTTTATCCTCATATGTTGAGAGTAATCCATCTATTTGTGTCTGAAGGCTTTATTTAATTCTTACTTTCTTCCAAAGGAAATACACCCTTTGTTTTAATTAGAAATTTGATAGTTGCACATTTTATCTAAAATACTCTCTTCTTTCATGTTTCATCTTTGTGCTTATCCAGATTTGGACCTTGTTTATGGAACAGAAAAGGATTTTTTATCCTGTTCTCACTTGTTTGTGTTTCTTTTACCTTCTCATAGATCATTTCCTGGAACTAGTATTTTTGCATTAATGGAAGAATATACTGGGGGAAAAAGAAAGACAAAGATGGAGATCTACTACTGTTCTCTTTTTGAAGGGGCAGCTGCAAGGAAAACTGGAAAAAATGCCTGCCATCTCCAAATAGCATCCTTAAACTACAGACAGAGTAAACCACATACAATAAATCAGTGGGGGTTTTTATGCACAGGCATCTGCATAGTGACTCTTCCTTTGACACCAAATGTGGAAAAGAGGCAGAAATATTGTCCTAGATTCCTAATAAATTGTTTCAAATTATTTTCTCAATGTGTAAGATATTGGGTATATCTGAGTCAATTTAAAGCCTTTCATGTTACAGCTTAGAACAGGTTTTCTTCAAATAATGTTAGCCTCAGTGAACTACAGCCCTAACACATCACCAAATTTAGTACCTAGACCCACACCACGAGAGGTGATCATGAGAAGAGTGTCAAGCTATTCAGGTGAAGAAAAAACAAAGTTGGGAGTAGAGCCATCTAATTATAACTGGACTAAAAGCCTGAGGAAACTGCCTTTTCATTTCTAACCTGCATTGTACAGTCATGGAAGAGGTGAAAGCTGTTAAAAAGCGGGTACAAACTGTTTAATCCCCTCTGCTTTGATCCATGTCTTTGCATATGGACTGATAATGGGACTGCAGTGACTGATAATACATGGTCTGCTTCATTTTGTGGTGCTGTGCTGGAGCCTCCTTTTCAAACACAGCCTCTCTCCCACCTTGTTTGCAAACCAAAGGGTTCAGTAATGGTAATAAATCGGTGCTATAACTTCATGGGCACAGTGTCATTTATCATCACAGTTGACTTCCATGTGCAAAAACATATCGAAGTTTGTCTCTTCTTAGCTGTGAATAATAGGTCTACTGGGTCTTACCTACAAGCCCCAGCCTGTAAACCTTTTGGGATCATCTGTTATTTCTCATATGCTAGTATCCTCAATTTTGGAACAGTTTGTCAGTAAAGAGGGGATCTCTATTCGTTGTGTTTCAGCAGTAAACAAAGTAGTCCTCTGTCTGTGAAAGAGAGAGCACGCTGAAAGGTCTGGAACAAATTCACAGGGCCACATCAGGTCTGACTTAGCCATCATCTGTGATAGAAAACTTAATCTTCCTTTTGTCCATCACAGAAAGATTCTGTTATACAAAGATTTGTTTACTGCCAACAGTTAATGATGAGAAGTATCAAACTAGGACGAGCGAGAAGAATTTCTAAATTGTAGAAGAGACATGGAACATGCTTTTTAGAAGGGCATTTAATTCCCTTTTCCCAGCTTGCCTGTTGTATCTTCACAGTTTATTTCCTTTTTCTTCCTGAGAAATTACAAAAAGGAATATTTTCATGGAAAATGTGACTATTGCCTCTTCATAGCAAGCTTTACAGGTACAGCAGAGAAATAAAAACATGTCAGGTGACTTTGACGTTGTATTTCAACACTGATTAAACCAGCATTTTAGTACTCCAATCTTAATTTTAGTTTCCATTTTTAATTTCCTTTGGAAGTTATTTACCTTTTGCAAGCTGTTTGGATGAAACATTGAAGTGAGATTTCAGTTGTCTTTTAGTTTCCTGGAGGCAACTTCAATTTTTGCATCTCTTATACACTCACAACAAATTTTAAATTTTCAGCCTTTTCAGTCAAATTCAAGAAGAAAGAAAGAAAGAAGAAGACTCTCCAAAACACTTGTTTTCCTATGAGGTCCCAATATGCCCAGTTTATAACCCTGTGCACTCAGGAGTTGATTTGAGGTGGAAAACATATCAGAGGCTGTGGCAACTGACTCTGGGATTTCTTGATTCTTTTCAAGATTGAAGAAGCAGTCATTACAGCAGCCAACCCAGGCACTGGAAATTTAAGTCACATCATAGAGTAACATTTGGCACCAGTGCAGTGACACCAGAAAGCTCATCTGGGGACTTTAGGTCCTGTTTTTATTTTGAATAGGCTCTTCCAGAATTGTAGCAGAATTGTCACTAGCGTAACATTAGAAGAGCAAACACAGCCATGACAGTATGAAAAAGCTGTGACTTCTTCCTTCTTCTCAAAAAGGTTGGCTGTAATAATACTGCAGTGGACTGGAGACTGGTCTGAGAGCAATGACCATCCCAAATCTGCCACACTACCTGGCTATAAGCTGTTT
>VWYI01048965.1:4316-37787 GCA_013399455.1 Anthoscopus minutus | reverse complement strand
AACAAAACATGCAACCCCCAACAGGAGGGAAGAGGGAAGGCAAAGTTCATGCTCCATGTTATGCCTTTGGGGAATAATTACAGAATTCCTTCTATCTATCTATCTATCTGTCTGTCTGTCTGTCTGTCTTTCTATCTCTCTACCTCTATCTCTCTACCTCTATCTCTCTCTATATCTCTCTATCTATCTATCTATCTATCTATCTATCTATCTATCTATCTATCTAATCTCTATCTCTCTCATCTCTCTCTCTCTCTCTCTCTCTCTCTATCTCTGTCTCTCTCCCTTTCTCTCTCTCTCTCTCTCTCTCTCTATCTATCTATCTATCTCTCTCTATCATCTCTATATCTGTCTTTCTATCTTATCTCTCTATCGCTATCTCTATCTCTCTGTCTCTATCTCTATCATCTCTATCTCTATTATCTCTATCTCTATATCTATCTATCTGTCTAACCAATCTATCTATCTAATCTCTATCTCGATCCCTATCCCTATCTCTATCTCTATCTCTATCTCTATCTCTATCTCTATCTCTATCTCTATCCCTATCCCTATCCCTATCTCTATCTCTCTCTCTCTCTCTCTATCTCTATCTCTATCTCTATCTCTATCTCTATCTCTATCTCTATCTCTATCTCTCTATCTCTCTCTATCTATCTATCTATCTCTATTTTATTTATTTATTTTTTATATGTCTATTCGCACCCACGCACACACACATCCATAAAAACCAGAGAGAATGCCATGGATATGGCAAATTTGACTGCTGTAAAGAAGTGCAGGAATATATGGCTGTAACTCCAGGGGTTATTTTTATCTTGGTGTTTAAGCAATGTGAAGCTTAGAGGAAATACCTGCCATCCCACCTTTCGCAGATAGGAATTGAGGGATTAAGGTTAATTTACAATTCTTGCAAAAAAATGTGGTTTGTGAAGCAGAGAGTTGTTTTATCACATTTATTTCCACATCAGAGTGAGACAGAGATGGAAGACTGAAAATCTTTTTGCTCGTATTCTTGTAAGTGATCGAACCATTGTATTGAGTACAAACATATATTCCTTCTTTTACTAACTAATGTGCAACCTAAAAATAGTTGACAAACAAGAAGAGACACTTAAAAATTATATGTATTATGTGCATTTACTTTGAAAAAAAAGTTTCCCATAGGCAGAGATGAACTAGAATAGAAAAAAGGATGATTATTACCATAGTTGTAGAAGTAGCACTGGCTGAGAATATATTTTTTTAAAAAAAAATTTTTTTTAAAAACAACTATTTTATACAATATTTCCATATTACTTTTTAATATAATTTGCTGATAAACAAGGAGAATATCCTTGCTTGGATAAGCTGAAGATGAAATATTAATTTTGTTTACAGGTTATTGGTTATTTATAATTTATGTTGTGAGGAAAAAGCAGCAATCACGGATGAGGACTGCCACTTGCCTAATGGCTATGGTTCAGGAAGGACCTATTAAATGAATAAATTACGACTTCCTGATCTGGAAGTTCACTGGAAGCAATTCTATATGGTATTACATTTCTAACATGTAGTCTTGTCATAAATAAAATATTTTCTTAAAAGTAAAATGTGTTTCAATTAGACTGGCACCCAGGACAAACTTACTACACGATGTTCTGCAGAGCTAAACTTCCTCTTTACTTTAGAGGATAACTGCAGCATGCTGCATGGGCTGATTTCCTCCCACCCTCTTCCACATTAAAAATTCATTTGTAGAGGTTTGTATATTCATTGAATATCTTCTAAAAGTTTTCCTCCTGTAGTTTGTTATTTGATTTTTCTGACAACAGCTTGGCAAGAGTCTTGAGAACTGTGATGCTTCAAAGTTTTGATTGACTCTAAATCCTAAATTTGAGTGGAAAAAAAATCTACTTGTGACTCTCTGGATTTTATGAATATCATGTATAAATTCTATCTTCACAGAGGCAATACAAGAAAGACTTGGAAACTGAAATTAAAGGGAAAGGCATGGAAGTTGGTCCAGATACACCTGAGATAAGACGAGCCAAGAAAGCTTCTGAAATTGCAAGCATGGTCAGTACAGCTCCTGGGGCAAGTTTCTATTTGACTGAATGCAGCAAATTATTGTTACTGAGAATTCCAAGTGGTGACCATTCTAGGCAGAACTGAAAGCAGAGATTTCTATAAATAGCTAATCCATTGAGCTGCAAAGAGTTAAACTGTTGCATAAGCAGTGTAAGGGGGAAAAGTTAAGACTTCCCAGAACTTAGACCTTCCTATGACCTTTTGCAGATTGTGCTTGTTCCTTATGAGCTGTGCCTAGCCTGGGATGTGTTTGGTCACTGTGGGCCCTGCTGCTTTTAGGTCTAAACAGCTGCTTATTTAGGTAGGGCCAAATGATAAACAGAGTTAGAGAGATGCTAAAGCATTATGACCTCAGTCTTGCAAAGCACAGCAGAGGGAGAAATTCTCACATGTGTCTGGCTGTGGTGCCAAAACTGTACAGACAGGTAGATGTGAAAGGCTACATCAGATTTGAAGTCAGCAGTCTGTTAAGACTAAAAAAGAATCTTTTAACCCATCAGCAACTACACTGTAGGCATTGCATGGATATGTTCTAATAAACTAGTACTGTTGAATCATTAGTTATTTGGTGGTTTATGAATGCTGATCAGTGAAATTGAACAGATTAAATTGGGAAAAATTTAAGAATTTGACTGTCAGCTGTAGGTATTTCCAATGCTATTCTTTTCAGAAAGAATACAAGAAAGACTTGGAGAATGAAATTAAAGGAAGGGGAATGGAAGTGGGTACGGATACCCTTGACATACAACGAGCCAAAAAAGCTTCTGAAATTGTCAGCCAGGTGAGTACAGAATTAATTGCTTTAGATTACTTTGGAAGTAAAACACGATGAGATGTTAAAACCATAAAATCCTCTTGAACATTCTTAAGCTTAAAAAAAGCAAGCAGTGCACAATAAAAATATTAAATTGAAGAAATGGAACAATTAAATTTTATAGTGTGACCATTACTATGTGAATAGCTTTGAAGATAACATGTGCAGAGAATTGTTGTATTAGTTATGTTTTTGCTTTTTTTTTTTACCTTTTATTTTTTCTTCAGAAAGAATATAAAAAGGATCTGGGGACTGAAATTATAGGAAAAGGGAAGCAAGTTGGTCTATATATTCCAGAAATACAATGAGTCAAAAGGGCTTCAGAAACAGAAAGCCAGGTAGACGTAGTCAAAAACCAAATGTTTTAATTTTGTGTAACAATGACTGCTTGACATATGCTGCTCAAAATATTTCTTCTCTGGCTCTGTAGAGGCTTTCATAGCCATACTAAATTAATTTACATGTAGTAAAATGACTTAACTGCATGATTCTTTTTTGTATTTAGGCCTGTTACACCATGTAAATGGAATTTAATTATTTATATCTACCCGTAGTTCTTTTCACATTACCTAATTACCTAATGTTGCATTACATACATCCTGACAGTGAGGGGAAAATATACATGAGGATACATTATGTATGAAGATATGTTATGTATGAGGATATATTATATATATGTATATTAGGTATTTTTTAGTGTAGGGGAGCAGACAAAGTATCATGGAGAAGAGAGATTTAAGTAAATACTGGACAGAGATCGGGAGGCTCACCAGCAATAAGCATCTTTTGTGCAGTTTGGATATCCTGAGCCCCAAGATTATAGACACGTAAAAATTTTTTTTTCAGAAAATGTACAAAGATGAGGCAGAGAAGATGCTCTGTAACTATTCTGCTGTCCCAGACACTCCCGAGATGGAGAGGATAAGAAGTACTCAGAAGAATATCAGTTCAGTGAGTAATAGTGCTTCTCTCTTTGCTTGTAACTTTTCTGATATTTTTTAGTTTAAATTGGCTCTCTTGTGCCACAGCGTAAAATAGGCAACTTATGAGTAGAAGTCCCTTGAACCATTTGCATAATTTTCCTGGCAAAAACTGCGTTACTCATTTCTTTCAGTAAAAGTAATACCCAGCTTTTCTAGGTGTGACACTGTTACTTTGAATTTCTAAACCACTTATACCACCTTGCCAAGCCACAGTTATTTTTAAATGAAGACTTTTTTTTTCTTTTTCCATCAAGCCCCAGGAAGTACTTTATTTAAAAGGGAAAAAAAAATCTAAAACTTCATACTATACATATAAGATTTTTCATCTGTTTCCTATCATATGTACTGAGCATTAAGATAAAATTAGAACTGATCAGATTTCATAAATGTATATATAATGATTTTATATTACACTGGATATATTTTTAAATTTTATGCTAGATTTAAGTTTCAGTTTATCCCTAAATATAAATTATGAGCTTAGATTTATAAAATTGCAGGGTTTGAAATGTATTACGTTCCACTTCCTTTTTGGGCCCATTAATGCTGATGTTTGTAATTCTGCCTTTGCTTGTAATATAACAGAGAAGAGGAGTAAATCTAGACTCCAGAACAAAAGTCCAGTCAGTGGCTGGTTTTTATGGTAGACTAAGTAATACTAATAAAGGAAATGATTTGAGAGAAAGGAATATAAGATACTTAAATATTTTTAGTATTATCTGACACACATGTTCTTTAACTTAGAGATATCCTCAGCTTCTCCAGCTCTCAGAAGTAACTGAGTAAACTCAGTTAGTTTCTCCCAGAGGTGTTAGCCTGCAGCTCCCCTGTACAGCTGAGGCTTCTGCAGGGGAGTAAGAGCCTGTGGGGAGAGCAGAAGAGATACCTCTCTGAGCCTGCTCCAGGCTGTGGTCACTCCTGTAACATCTCCAGCCATCCTTTGAATGAGGACAGCTGAAAGTTGCATCTTTATAGAAGGAGCTCTTGACAGGCCCACTGGCCCAATTTTGCTTTCTACCATCTGTTGGTTCCTGGTTCTGAATGGTGCCCTGCAGAGTGATGTGGTTATCACCATTTCTCATGTTCCTGGTGTCCTGTCAGGTTAGGCTGAAACTCCCTGGAACAGAGGGATCCAAGCTAGCCCCTGTGATCTGCTTTCCTCCCTGCTCCAGCCTTTGATGGCTTTTGAAGTCCTCAAGTAGGTCAGTGGCTCTGGCATTGTGGACTCACTAACAGGTACCAAGCTTAATTAAGATAGGTATCACCACTTAATTCAGCCTTGACATCTTGACAACCTTGATGCATCTGAACCTCTTGCAGTCCTGTAGGCCACTCAGAGCTTTCAGTACCCAGGCTGGCAATTATCTTCTTTGTTAGTATTCTAGACAATAAGAAATAAAATCTTTTGTCTTTGAGGTGATTTGTATTTGCTTTCTTTTGTGATTGTCCTGTTTCTGTTTGTGAACTGGGTCCTCCGGATGTGGGAAAGCAGTTTACAGCAGTGATTGAACTACCTTTTTTCTTCTTTTTCTATATTTTAGTCTTTTATCCTTCTGTGCAGTTTAAATGGTAAAGGTAAATTATTACTGATGAAGATACAGCTGGAAGCAGCCCAACTAGATTAAAAACAATGACCCCTAATAGTCTTATGATTTTTGGATTTTGTCTCAAGTCTTTTTCTGCCTTAAGGGACAAAAATAACAACTAGCTCTGCAGATAAGATCGTTGCTGCTTTTATCTCACCAGCTCATTTGGCAGATGGTTTATGAAAGGATATTTACTTCGCAGTCATCTCTTCCATAGAAAAATTCCTGTCTCCAACGTGTTTTACCAGTCCTTCCTTGGTAGAAAAGTATAAATCCAAACTATAAATCTTTCTAACTGACATGGTGCAGAAGAATTTTCAAGTTCTCACTCATAAACTATCTCTGTTATCACACGGTAAAACAAAATTCTAGATTGTTAAAAATTTTCTGAATATTAAAAAAATTAGTTGCAGACATTCACTCTTCTCTAGAATATTTGGCAGTGGTATTCACCCCAGGCTATGGAGGACTTCAAGGAAATAGAAGGAATTAATCAAGAATGATGTTTTTATTGTTCAAAGTTTGTTGATAGGAAAACTTAAATAAATCTTCATTTAAGAAAAGCAGAAATACTAAATAATAAAGATTAATTTTATTAATGTTTATTAATTTTATTAACTCCAGGATCAGGCTCATTTTTTTACACTGACTGGAAATATTTATTAGAGTGGCAACAGCTATGACACCAAATACTGAAAATCAAGTAAAACATCTTTAAGAATTTTGCAGCAGGAACTGGTGCTCCGTGGTTATTTAAATTGTAACCATGCTTAGAATATGTGGAGCAGTTATTTCTCTTTCAGTAACTTCAAATGATTGATTCTGCTGATATACTTTGTGTTTTTCCTTTACTGAAACAACTGAAATAGAGAGAATTGCATAAACAACATGTACATCTTTTAAAAAATGAATTTTATTTTTAGATATAGTCCTCAGCTTTCTGGCTTGAACCTAGGAGTCAAAAATTGCATGACTTGGATTGTAGCTCTGGTTGTTATGGTTATTTTTCCATGAATATTTCAATTTTCTAGTTTGTTTACTTAGATAATAATGTCTATTCACTTCTTACAGTATTTTAAGATCTGAAGACTACAGAAACCAAATCAAATCCTGCATGTACATGGTTTACTTAGAAATAATAGTAAGGTCTGTTCACTTCTCAAAATATTTTAAGATCTGAAGGCTACACAAACCAAACCAAGTCCTGCATGTACATGCACCTTCAGTTACATTGAAATGAATGAAATTACTCAAGGATTAGGTTAGATTTGTAAAACTTTATAGATTATTATATAAATTTTAAATTTTTTTCCAAATTTAAAAATGTCATTGCAAATGCTTAACAATATTGAGGTCAGTTTAAAGGATAAGAATATATTATCTGGGTTACAGTTGAAAACAATGTTATTGTAGTTATTGATAATTAGTCTTATTTATGAAAAATTAAAGTATTTGCTTTCTTAGCAAGATTTATAGTCAGACCAATTTGGAACTTGGAAAATTGCCTGGCCCTTTTTATGAGAACTAGTATTTGCATTGCTAACAGTCTCATAATTATCTTTTCTTTTGGGGAAATGAAGGTGTTTTATAAGAAGGAAGTAGGAGCTGGCACAGCTGTAAAAGATACTCCAGAGATTGAAAGAGTAAAGAAAAATCAACAGAATATTAGTTCGGTAAGTGCTATTAACATAAATTATTCTTACGTGAGTAAAAGGTGGATAATTTTTTTTTAAATTTTATCTTGTTTGCTAAAAAGTTCTTCATTTTCATATCACACATCTCATTCAAATAGATTTTAGACACTGGATTTTAGACATAGAGCTCTATGCTAACACACCTAGAACTCCCCTCTACTTCAGTACTTCTGTGTACAAAGGTAGAGATTCTGATTGAAGCATTAATAAAAATAAGAAAATATTTTAAGTAAATATTTGAGGAAAGTGTTTTGACTCTCAAGAGTGAGTAATATGAGCTGCATTTCCCCATATGACCGACAGAACAGCAGTTGTATTTGCAGGTTAGAAAAATACCACGTGACAAAAAAGAAAATCTGTGATGTTCTGTTAGAGACTGCATAGGACTTGATACAGATTTGCACTTCAAGATGAGAAAGACTTTTCCCAGACTTCACCTACGTGAAAAGGTGGAGATGGTGCCTCTTTTCATGCTGGTGACAAGTTGATCTGTGGATCTGATGAGATGAGTTCTGAATCGATGTTGTTTATCTAAGGATGCCCAATGTCTTTGGCACTTCAATAGGCAAAACAAAATAAAATATCAAAATGACTGTTGTCTTCAAATAGAAGATTTCTTTCAACAAATACGTGGCAAAACTTGGAAAAAAGCCTGGAAGGTGACTGCCAAGCTGCAAACCCCTGTAACCGCTTTGTTCACTTCTTTGTTATATTTGATGGGGGCTCCTCTGGGGCAATTTCTGTGTTTGTGACATGACTTTTCTGATTATTAGATGTTTTTATGAAAGTAAAGTTTGAAAACAATGTATAGACATCATTCTATGTTGTGTTTAAATATTAGTTAAAATATGAATTAGAAACTCTGGACACCTATTCTCATAGAATTTCAGTGTTTAGTGAGTACTGTTAAACACTTAATTTCCCACCCAGGTAAGGTCAGTAGAGAATTTCCAAAAAATTTTGAAAGGTCATATTTTCCTTGGAATTTTTTTCTGCTCTATCCATCACTTTTCATCTTGTCATTTTGAGTCACAGTGCAAGCTATCATGTGTCTTAAATCCCGAGATAGTTGGAGAGTGAATAGTTGAAACCTGCTGGTTGGGAAGCTGTTGATTTTCTTGATTTGAGGGTGAGGGTTGTTTGTTTATTTGTTTGGGTTTTTTGTTGTTACTTTGCTTTTAAATTTCCAGGTTTAAATTACTGTGCTTTTTAAATTACCACAGATATTTATTTCAGGAGTAGTCACGCAGAAAGGAGAAGTCTTACTCTAATGTTTTATCACAATACATTTCAAAGTGAAGTGGAAAATTAGTGCACACTGTTCTTGCTGTTTTAGAAATCCTAAATAGTGGTGAGTAGAGAAAAATGAAAGGTTGATCAGTATGCTAGTAAACACATTTGAACAAAAATCTACCAAGAGAAGTATAAAATGCATTAGTGGTGTAGTGGTATGATGTAAATAGTATGGCCTTTGCCTTGCTAGTCTTTTTGCAGAGTTAATATTTTACAAAAGGTATTTTATTACATGTAGTGTACTTGAAATTACTTTAGTCTTGTATAATATTTATTAGAGGTATAGCATGCCAAATTTAAAGGCAATGTACAAGAATGTTTCAAATTACATGTCAGTGAGAGGGAAATTATATTGTGCAGTAAGAGAGAAATTGTATTGTGTAATTTGCTGGAGTCCCAAAGGAAGGGTAAATGACACCAATTTTGAATCCATTAGATTTAAATATTTTACACGTATTTTTGAATTTCGCCTGAAGAACTTGGGACAACCTTAAAACTATTTTTTGGGCTAAACAAAACTAGCATGTGGAATGTGAAGCAAATATGCAGTGAGAGAAACACCAGGGCACCAAAATAACACTCCCAGTACAACCAACCACACAAAAAAGTCCATTAAATCATGTTCTGAAAGTGATCAGATTCTTCCAGATTACATATGTAGGAGACAAACATCAGAATGGTGTTGTCAGAGCCTAAAATACAAGGTGGTGACAGCCAAGGAGGTTGAGCTCATCTCACCTGTTGTGATGTTTGCTTTGGAAGAAGCAAAGATCTCACAGAACTTCCAAAGCAAGCCACAAACCCAGGGACTGTAGCTGAATCTGAACTGAGAAGTGATAAATAACTAAGGACTTTTAAAAAACTTGTTTATACTGAGGGGAAGGCAGGGTTGGACACAGTGCTGGGAAGAGGCAGCACTTTGGGGCAGGGTTCTGTTTGTGTTTCTGTTAGTGGGAAATCTGTGAGGAAACCCCTGTGGTATATCAGTCAACAGCACAAAGCTGAGGTCTTACTAAAATTCAAGTAACAGATATTTTGAAGCATTTTAAGGATAAGTAACACTGCCAATTCTTAAACTTACCTAATTTTCTCCATTAAAATACCCTTTTTTCTAGTATTTTTACCAGTCCTAAACTGTCTGGACTGAAATGTTCCATTCCTGGTCTGTACTTTGGTCTGTTTTGGTTTTATTTATTTATAAATTTCAGTCAAAGCAGCTTCCAAGTATGAGCTTAGAGAAAAACAAGTTGTTTTGTCTGTGCTGTGAAATTGGGCATCCTCCAGAAGTACCATGTCCTGAGAAGACAGTTGAAAATTAATTGTTAGGAAAAAACCAGTAAATATCTGACAGCACCTGCAAAGGCATCAACAATCCAGAAAACTACATCCTTACCTTTGTGTTTGCATGTGTTTTTAGAGAACTTCAATGAGACTTTGAAGCTCTCCATCCTTTTAGGAACACCTAAAAAGCTTAGTTTCTGAAATGGACTGGTAGGCTCCATAGCAAATTAATAGTAAGACAAAATCATTGTCAAAGCAGTGTGGATCTCCAAGGAGTATATGCAGCATTCCAGATATCTTAAAAATAGCCACAATCCCATGTGATGTATGTTCCCACTGTAAGAGTTTCAGTACACTAGAACTGTTACATGCACTCTCTGCTGCATTGCATCAAACAGGATACATCAGAGACCCTAGGAGACTTAGAGAAATTAAATATAACTATTGCTTTTCAGGCCAGTGGTGTTTGACTTTTTCTAGTAGTGCAGTATATGTAAGGGAGAGAGTATAAAGTGATAGATGTGTTTTAGAGCCTTTATCTTCTTTAAATTGATCATATTTTTGTAATATCTATTGTACAGATTAAATATAAGGAAGAAATTCGGCGTGCAACAACTATTTCTGATCCGCCTGAACTAAGGAGAGTTAAAGAAAACCAGAAGAATATTAGCAATGTGTGCTCCATGTTAATTTCTTTAATTTCTTCTCTCTACCATATTAAATCTGTTTGTGTCTTGGTGAATATGTCTGTGGTGTTTGTGCTACTTTCTGTTTGTCCACAAACACCAATTTAATCAATTAATGGTAAAAGGGTAATTTCTTAGCCTTGCACTTTAATTCATAACAATGAGAGTGAAGTATTCCTGTTGAAATAACAATTGTCTGTGTTTGAAATAGAACTTCCAGAGGGTGAGTACTAAGTAAAGATGGGATTGATTATTAAAGAATGATACTTTCCATCCAAATGCAATGTACTCTTTAGTGATGTCTACCACACTTACATATTTCTATTACTTGGAAATCTCTGTTGTAATATCTTCTGACATGTTTGCTAGGTTCAGTACAAAGAACAACTCTGCAAAGCTACACCTGTGAGTGTCACCCCTGAGATGGAAAGAGTCAAGAGGAATCAAGAGAATGTCAGCATGGGAAGTTGCTGTCCTTTAATACTTTGCATAATTTTTGAGTGCAGAAGATGAATATAATGTTCTTCTTTCTGAAATTGTGCTTTTCCATTAGTCAGGGGGAAATTAATGTGGTGGAATTCAAGTAATGGCATTCCTTGAAAACCTTGTCTTAGGAAGCAATTATGAAAAGGCTTTTCTTGGTTTGGGAAATGGCAGGTGAAGTGTCATGTATTCTATTCAAGAAATGTTTGCAATGCTTTGAGACATTATTCTCTTCCTTGGATATTTGCTGAAAATCTTGACCAACTTTTTTTCTTGAATTTTTTTAACAGAATATCTGTTTCCAATTTTATTTGTCTTCACTTTGTAAAAAATTAGCTACAGTTGTGCTCCAACTCCTGCTCTCTTACCTGCCTCATTATGGTACCTCAGTAACTTTCCCATCAGAATTTAGTACTTAGTTGCTGATATGACCATTTGCAGGAGCACAGAGAGGAAGGCAAGGGCTGGAGTGTGATACTGCCTTTCTGCACTGATGAAGTTGTACCCTGTTAATGAGTCCATGAGAGACCAAGCACTCTCCTCCCTGGGAGCTGTCATCGCAGCCATGGTTCATGGGTCCACAAACAGCTGTATTGTTTCCCTAGGGTGCTTTCTGCTGCATTCACCAAAATAATTTTGAGTCACAATTTTCAAGAATTCTGTCCCTCTAACTCCTCGATTATTGTTGATGTATTTAGCTTTCCTAAAATGTATTCTGCTCAAAAATAGTTTTCCCAAGTGATTCAAGTTAGTCTGTGTTGTTTTTCTACTCACGCTGTTGTTTACTCACACTGTTGTTTGCTTTTCACCAATTTTTTGTGTTGTGCAAATTTCACTGGAAAGTTTAAGTTCTTTTCAAGTCACTGGAGTAGCTTTGAGTGAAGATTCTTTAACTTCAGCCATTTTTAGAAATATTAATTCTTGAATAGTCATGTTACTTTTATAAATGTTAATTTGCAAGTTTAATCCGTTTGAAAGCTTACAATGGTTTATGTAAGACATTAATTTTTCGATTGGAATACATTGTTCTGGACAGACCAAAACTGTGTTGTGCTGGAAGACAATTGCTTAAGCATTAGGTGTCTTACTGCCACAGTGCACTGCAGAATTGTAAGCATAATGTATCTGCATAGTTAACCTTATCACTTAAACCCAAGAGCTTGCTTTTGTATGGAAGCATTTATTTTGCATAAAAATATATTAATTGGTATGAATTTGTTGCCAGAGTTAACATTAGATTGCTTGATCTGTCAATGCCACATCCTGTCCACTATCTGCTTTAGATCCTGATCCAGCCTTGAGTGTGCATTTGGATAATGAGTTGTGTTTGGCTACAAAGTGGCAAAGGGGATGTTCCTACCACACATTTGAATAAATGCATGGTGAAATTAGGCTAGATTCAACTGGCAGTTGTCTGCTATACTGCACCCTCTGCATTTAATTACCTTTGAATATGTAGTGTATAAAATTTAGAACATAGATGGAGATCTTATGGAATTTCTGTGTCCTGACAAATACATATTTACAGTGGACCTTCCTGAAATTTAGTTTTTCATATGCTCTGCTTGCCTTTACTGCATTATAGTGGCTTAATCCCATTCCAAGTACAAGTTATTTGTCTGAAAAGCCAAGGACCAGTCTGGTAAATGCCGAGATACTGTGTGCATATGTGGGTATATATCCACAGAAATGCATTAATAAATAGCTTCTACAGAAAAAAATTTCAAAGTTATCTTTCAAAAATCAAGTTTTATAAACTTTAATAAACTTCAGATGCATTTTAGCTTTTCAGTTGTTTCCTGGATGACCTTTGAAGTAATGCATTTTTATATAAAACAAGGAGATATTGCTGTACCTGAAACAGTATGAATTCATATTTTATTCTGTTGAATAATAGGTTCACTACAGAGAGCAGCCTGGCAAAGCTACTGCTGTGAGTGTCACTCCTGAGATAGAGAGAGTCAGGAAGAATCAAGATAATATCAGCTCGGCAAGTTGTTTGAATCTTTTTGTCCTTCAGGTCTTTCAGTCACTGTAGAAATCAAAACATGGATATGCTTTTCCTTTTACATTTACTGTGTCAAAGAAATCCAACTGCATCATTCACTGAAGAGATATTGGCTTTATTCTTTGAGGACATGGCCTGCATATATGTGCAACAAGCATGTTCAGGGTTGTCTGATTATTCTTTAAAAAAATAAGTGATTGTGTTGGTGTCAGTATTTTTCAAAGGGAGAGTCAGTAGAGGTCAGTCATTCTTTCAAGACTTTTTGTCTCTTGTTACCAAATTTCGGTTGCTCGATTGCAGGAGTGAATTGCAGTGAAGAAAAAAATGAAATAGGAATTTAACCTCACTGCAAGTGTCTTTTTTTCTGTGATTCCAAGCATGGAAGCATTCTGAGACATGCCACCTGTGTTAGAGCTGAGTAGTTCTTAGTAGGTCCCATTGCTAAATACTAAAGAGAAAGATAACATATATTTCTTTTATGGTAATAAAATATTATTGCTACTAAAGTAGTGTAAGAAGCAGGAGATAATTCTCTTAAGGAACAAGGAAGAAGTGCAAAAATCTTGTTGTGAAGTAAAGGGTAAGACCACTTATGTTGCAGTCTGCCCTCAACAGTGAAACAGCATCAGTAGCAAAGTCACTGCCTGTGGTAAATAGAAGAGGTTTAATGCAGAATCACTGTGGCAAAAGAGAACTACAAGTAATGAACACTTTATAACTGAGTGTAGGAGTGAAAAGTAGGTTGGATTTGTCAGGGAATATGCCTAAGGACAAAGGAACAGAATCTGACATTGTAACTCCAAATATCTTGACCATGTTCTTAAAGTGCTCATGAATATTTACCAAAGTCAATTATTTTTGATGTGTATAGTTGAAAATAAGAGGAAAATTTTACTACAATTCTAGACTTTAAATAATCTTTGAATTTGTGAAAGTGAAATGTGTTTTGCCAAGTGATGCATTCATTTTGTTTCTCAAGATTTACGGGCATAAATACTGCTCTGTGTTAATGAGAAAGATAAAAATCAATGTTGGCTGTAATTATTCTGTCCAAAAAATGGCTTCTATTCAAAAGCATAGGTAGCTGTATTTACTGTTTAATTAAGAAGACTTTGAAGAATATGCAGTGCCATATATTTTTATTCTCATACATTACTTCCAACTTACATATGAAACACAGACACCAATTATTTTCATGGGTCTACTTTCTTAGCCAATACATAATCTTAAGGAGGGTTAGACAGTTTCAATACATGGTTTTTCTTATCACAAACGTGTGTTGAAATAGATTTGCACAAACTCATTTGAGAAGTAATACTTGGAGTGTTAATATACAGGTAAATCTAAAATATTAACTAACATGATGCAGAGGTCAGGTGCAATATAGGAGCTAAGAGGGGCTATTGGTAGAGGAATTCAACAGGACACAAAACCTGTAAGAGTACTCACTCTCAAATCAGTAAGTAGGATCACCTACTTTCACTATTTTAGAATGTTGTTTTTTTTTTATTAACCTTCCATCTTTACTAGTCTGTAAAAAGCCACAAAATGAGCTAATCAGGAGAAATATGATATAAGAGATTCAGTACTTACTGATGCACAAAACCCAGAGCCCAAATGTTTGTTTAGGAAACAAAATATTCAGATTCTTCCCAGACATGTTGCTTTGTTCTGCTAGTAAAGACTAGCTATTGAATGGGAGTAAGAAGGCTTCCAAAGGATTAATCCTCTTGTAAGAGTTGAATTCCCTGGGCTTCTCAGGTAATTCCAACTGGGAAGCAGATTGAGAACACACTGCATCTGTCTCAGTGACAAGAAGGTAGCTTATCATCAGCCATGCAAATGTTTTAAGGATCTTTTAAGTCACAGTAGTGTTTTCTTAGTATTTATCTTATTTTTCAGTTGATAAATGAATGATTTCACTTATGTAATTTAAACAAATTTCAGCTTTTAAATAAATACTTTCTTCTGAGTGATTGATGGGATAAATGTACCTTTTGGCCTTACCAATATACAAGCTCATCTGTATCCTCACTGTGAAATAACTTACTGGCATGTGAGTGTAAAGAAGGAAGGAACTGTTGAGCATTGTGATTTGGAAAGCTACTGCTGCATGGTGTGATTCTCACCATCCTTCCTAATGTAAACAAAAAATTCACCTGTGCTGTTGTTGCTGTTTTGCAGGTCAAGTACAGCAGTGATCAGAGGCAGATGAAAGGTAGACGTAGTGTGCTTCTAGACACACCTGAGCTAAGGCATGTCAAAGAAACACAAAACAACATCTCAATGGTAGGGTACTTTCTTCCTATGGCTAGAGCGTTCTAAGGAATGGCACTTGACTTCCACTGGATTTTGCCTTCCATTAATATAGGTAACTAATGAAACTCTCTCCTCACGTATGGAAGGAATATTTTCTTCTTACGCCTGTAGAGGGAGTGTTTGCTAACTGCATAGGAGTGTAATGAACATTTTCAAAATACTAATAAACAGTTTTCTAACAGTTAAATGTCTGCTCCTTTTTTTTTTCTTTAAAAATGTACACACATCATTTGAGCATCACAATTTCACTGGATTAGGTGACACACTTCACCTTGTGCCTGTGCATGTTCCTGGTTTTTGCGTGACTTTGGTTCTTGGAATGAGTTGTTTTGTGTGCATCGGCTTGTGTGAGGAATGTTTGTTAATTTAATTAATTGATGAGTAAGTTTTTTATAATATAAATATGCATAATCAGCAGTACTACCTTTGTAACTCTTACTAATACTGGGGTTTTGTTCCAACAAGTGGTGCTGTAACACTTTCTATTCTAATGTCCTTTTTTCTAATTTTTTTTTAAGGCAGGCTGTTTAGAGTAACTGTTGTTCTTTCTAAAATCCTGTTTTTAAAGCTAGCTGACATTTGATAAAACAGAGCAAAATATGCATTTTGTATGATGCTGTGCAAGTAGTCAAAGTATCACTGAATGAAAGTACTTGAATTCTTTAGAACTACTACTGCTGGAACATTTTTACTGACAGATGTATTTGTGTGCATGAGCAGACAGCTATCCTGTCTTAAAGAAGAAGGAAATGGACCAGATGACCTCTTGAGGGCAGGGATGTTTTGTGTCCTGTGTGATAGTAAGATGATGCCTTGTTGCTTAAGCTTGCACCGAATTCAGTGTCAAAGAAAAAGAAATGCAAAATTGATAACAAAATATCAAAATACTAGTTAAGGTGATAGAAAATACTTGGCTGGCCATCCAGCCTATCTCATGTGTATAACAATTCTGTTATGATGCAAAGTCAAAGAATTGAAGTGCTTAATAAACCAAACATATGTATATTCCTGTACGGAATAACCATTTGCTGTCAATTGCAACCTGGGGAAAAATGTAATTCTCCTTGTTTTCCTAGGTAAAATATCATGAAGATTTTGAGAAGACAAAGGGCAGAGGCTTCACCCCTGTGGTCGATGATCCTATAACAGAGCGTGTACGGAAAAACACCCAAATTGTGAGTGATGCAGCATATAAAGGTGTGCATCCACATATCGTTGAAATGGATAGAAGACCTGGAATAATTGTTGGTAAGCCGTTAAATACTGTTGTTATTGACATGGTGGGAAAGATAAAAGCCCCTGTTTGTGCTCTCCAGATTTCATTTTTTCTCTTCTCTCACCGTGAAAGTTATGGTTGAACTACAGGTTCCATGTCAGCTTTGAGAGAAGTCATAATGGGAATGAATGAGAGATATATTATCATTTGCTCTTTAATTTAAAAAAAAATAGAGATAGTTGTTAGTTTAAATTTGAATTTTGACTCTATAAGGAAGGTCAAAATATTTACAACCTTAATTTTACACCAAAGAAGATGATTAAAACTGATTCTGCAAGATTTCAATGTTTAAATATTGCAGGCCAGTTTGATATTTCCCCTTCTGCCAGTGAGTAATTTCTCTAGAATTGCACATATCTATTTACCTCGTGTTTCACAGTTTCACACAGCTTTAAAAATATCTTAAGCTGTAATTCATCACTAACTCATTAGATCTCTGGTAAGCCAAGTATCCGTGTTAAGAAGTGATGTTCTGAAAGATGGCCCAAGATAAGGATGGGTGTTCAGGGGGTACAATACAGATTAGATTTATATGTAAAGACAAAGTAATTGCATAAAGGTATTATTTGGCATAAGCACAATGAACTCAAAAGTTTAAAAAGTTAAAAATCAAAGTGAATATTTGAAATTGCTTAAAAGTCAGTGAGTCTGCTGCAGCAAAAGAAGCAGTAATATTTTTTCTTCTCATTTCTTTTTGTGTTGGTATGTTGCATTTCTATTTTTCTGTGCTTTGCAGCCATGTAGACCCCAGAGGATCTGTGTACAAAAAACCCATACTGAGTTAGTACTCTAAAATTCTTCCTATATAGTGATAACACTGAGGCTGACTTTAAGTTTGCCTCTCAAAAACCAGAGAAATTGCAAGTGAAATGGAATAACTTGTGGGTCACGTAGGCCATCCTCCTGCCTAAAGCAAGGTTAGCTATGTTATTCCAGGCAGATACTTTTTCAGTCTGTTCCCTAAAGTCTCCAAATAAGTCTCCCCCACAGGAAGGGGAAGTTTCTTCACTTTTTTGTTGCCATCCTTTATATGTCTGTAGCTACAGTAGCCTTATATGAGAAGGGATTTCCCAAAAGTGTGTGTTAAGGGAGCTCTGCCTGGGGCAGGTGCTGATGATCTTCCATCACTACTCACTTTAAAAGTTGTGGTGCAGCCGAAGAAAAAGGCTCCTGTAAAATTGCAGTGTGACATTCAGTTTGCCCTTTAGTGTATGCTACAAACCTCCTGCTCTCTGCTTGTGTGCTGTAGCCCTGTGTAAGAGCCATGTGTGCAATCCCATGCTCAGCAGCTGAAGCTTTGCTAGCACAAGCAGATTGGAATGAAGGACTCTTGAGATAGATTCTTGATCTGTAAGAACTGAAATATTAATACTATTTGTCACCTAAAAATACTCCAGTATTAAAACACACAGAAATTCTTAATTTCCCATGCCTGCCAAACAGCAAAAATTGCACAACTATTTAAAAGAAAAAGGCCATGACAAACCTGAAGTATTTCAGCTAATGTTTTTATGGAATAAAATCACAATTATAATATCTACTTATTTAAAAAGAAGCAGTGAGCGCCCTGCTTATGGAATGTCCTTGGCAGCTCAAAAGAAATTTGCAAAGTGAAAAAACCTACTTATGACTCTCATGAGTATTTTTTTGTAGCTGAAAATTGTTCAGCCAGTTAGGAAAAATGTGTCAGAGTCCCTCTGGTTGATTTTTAATGTATTATTGCTGAAGCTAGAGCTACTCTTTCAAATGCCTGGTTACTAAAATTAAAGACACTGCTTTGGCAAATAGGCACTAGTTTTAACCCTACTAAGCCATTCTAAACCCATCAAGATAAACTGATGATGGTGAGCTTTGGATCTGTTACTAAAGAGGAACCACAATTCTCACATGAATATAAGGATGTTTTACCTTGGCAAAAGTTACTAGGGAATTGAAACTGATTTGTGTTATATATTGCCAAGATTTTGGTTCTATGTATTTTATTTCAGATTACAGAGATGGATAAAATCAATACAAATCAATGACTCTTGCACTGGTGCTGCCATAAAGTCATACTTATATTTTCACTTACTAAGGCATGATCAAACAGGACGAGCTGGGTGTTCACCAATTCCCCTACCCCTTCTCATGCCTGTCAGTACTTTATGTAGGTGCATAATATGTCTCCATTAGGACTAACACATAGTTTACTAAAGATTTTGTGTTGGCTTTAATTTATCTCAGCAGGAAGGAGTTAGTACTACGCCTCACCTTATGGGAGTTGTGGTAGATAATGTATAATGTACAAACATTGAATGGATTTTAAAGCCACGGGATTTATTTTGTTAGCTCTGAATGTTCTTTCCATTGCATCTAGGCTATTAATCATTTGAAACATAACATATTTGGGGTCCTCACAATCCTACTTTACCTATCAACCCCTTACTTAACTTGGTACCTCTCAAACCAGCAAAAGAACAAAGTTGGAAGACAGTTTTTTTCCTACTTCTAGTATATGGAGTGGACCTTGCAGCCAGCTCTGCCCAAGAAGAAACTCTGTAGCAAAAACATGCGATCTGGTATATTTGTGCTTTGACTGATTATACTTTACATCAAGGTTTTATTTGAAACTGGTTTGAAGAGATTAAAAGATTTATTAATTTTGGATATATCAGATATCATAGAATCATTTAGATTGGAAAAGAACATTAGGATCATTAAATGCAACCATTAACCTAGGACTGTCAAGCCCACCACAAAACAGTGTCCTCAAGCATCATGTCAACACATCTTTTAAATATCTCCAGGGATGGTAACTCAGCCCCTTCCCTGGGCAGCATTTTCCAGTGCTTGACAACCCTTTCAGTGAGGAATCTTTTCCTAATATCCAATATATAAATCACCCCTGGCACACATTTTCTCACATCCTGTCACTTCTTACCTGCAAGAAAAAAACCTATTCCACATCATTACAACCTCCTGTCAGGTATTTATAGAGAGTCATATGATCCCCTTGAGTCTCCTTTTCTCCAGGCTAAACATCCCCAGCTCCCTCAGCTGCTCCTCATCAGACTTGTGCTCCAGACCCTTCCCCAGCACCATTTCCCTTTTCTGGATTCTTTCCAGCACCTCAATGTCCTTCCTGAATTGAGGGGCCCAGGACTGAACACAGAACTTGAGGTGTGGCCTCAGCAGTGCTGAGGACAGGGACATGGTCACTGCCCTGGTCCTGCTGGCCACTCTGTTGCTGCTCCAGGCCAGGATGCCATTGGCCTCTTGGCCACCTGGGCACACCCTGGCACAGGGAATTAATTGTTAAGCTCAGTAGTGGGTATAATTTATCCTACAGTAGATGTGTACGATGCAGATTTCTACAGTGGAATTTGTCACCTTAGTTCATTTTTGTGATACTAATTAAGAAAGAGGGATACTTTTGAGTTTACTTGAATTAAGTAATTAGTAGAAACTTATTTTGGATGAAATATGGCCCTGATTATTCTTCTTATGCTGGTGTGGTCTCTGCTGCATGCAAAGGAGGGTCTGTAGTGTCTTTGTCAGCTGAGGAGCTGTACACTGCCAGCTGTCAGCTATGGGATATGCACTGCAGCATCTCCACACATAAGGTTGCTGCTGGTGAACTGGGGAAATAATCTTGTAGCTCTGATGATTTTGGTTCTGCTGCTGGAAGAGAGCTCTAATATACTCTATACTTAACTGCTTTGCATTTATTTAGGCTTAAGAACATACTATGTCATGTTTAGAAAGTGCAAAAGAAATTGGGAACAAAAGTCTCCTTAAAATAATGTCAGTGCTTAAAATGAACACACTAAGTTCTTTCAAGCAGGAAATTAAGCTTTCTGATCTCCTCAGGTGAATATCTATGTATCTTGGTTAATTTCTAGATGAAGGAAATTGATTGCTGATTGTTAAAGCTCATTCCTTTCATGCTTTTACTTTTTTGTTTGTCTGTCTTATAATTTCTGTGCTTTGGAAAAAGATCTTAAAGTTTGGCGCACAGATCCTGGCTCCATCTTCGACATTGATCCTCTGGAGGACAATATTCAGTCTAGGAGTCTGCATATGCTTTCTGGTATTGCTTATATCCTGACTCTCCCCAATTCAGTTTTTCATGTTTGTGAAATTAAGTTGATACTGTAAATTGTCAGGTCAATATGCCAGCCATATGTTTTATAAGCATACTTTCATATATATTTATATCTGTTGTAGTTTAAAAGCAGTGTTTTATAGGAACTTCAGCTGTAATCACATGTGGAGATAAGAAATAGTGAAATAACTCTTACCTTAAACAAGTAATTCATGCCATTTACAAGTATTGTAAAGCCATTTAAAAAGCATTGACCTACTTTGTCCTTGCTATAAGTAGAATTTTCAAGTAGCTGGACCTTA
This sequence comes from Anthoscopus minutus, assembly GCA_013399455.1. NCBI lineage: Eukaryota > Metazoa > Chordata > Aves > Passeriformes > Paridae > Anthoscopus > Anthoscopus minutus. The sequence continues at coordinate 16,908 of VWYI01048965.1, read as the reverse complement.
TAACATTTCAGGGTTATAGAAAGTGACCTATTTATGAAATTGATTTCTTTTCCATGCACATTTTGCCTATATGGCACATGACATTATGCTTTGTTCTATTTGCATTCCAAGGTGTTCATGATTTTAGGATAGATGAAAAAGGAGAGAAAGTTATGTAATAACAGGGAATAGGTTTTGCCTTTACAAATCTATTGATTCTTGGCCTGCATAGCAGTGTTTGTTTTGAATGTTTAATTTTTCACATGCATTTCCTTTGCTACTTTGGAGCTTTAAATATTCTTTGGAACAACATACAGCTCTATTTCCACATGCACTTGTAGGCATGCTGGGATAAAGGAATAATTTGATTTTCCACTGAAAATGTTTATATTATCCATCTTTATCTCTCTCTTTCTAGTAGCTCAATCATACCTTTGGTTTCTGCTATTCTTGTAAAGCAAAGAACAAGCTCAGTTTTATTCAATTTTGAAGCAAGCTTTGGAACTAATGGTGCTTAAAATGGATACAAAATTGTGAAGAATTTATTTTTCTCTAATTTTCATGCCATCCCTGTATGAATAGCAATGTTAGTGGTGGGGTTTATGTTGCTGCTTGTATTTGCGCTTCTGTAATTTATTTACTGTGATATTTTTTATTTCTTTCTACCTTTGTAGAAAGAGCAAGCCGTTACACTAAGCAGTATTTACAGTCTACCAGTCTGGGAGATTATAAATCAGATGGCTCTGACACGAACCCTACCTTTTCTTACTGCAGTGAGATAACAAGGCCATCTGATGAAGGAGGTACCCTTTGTTCCCACCCTTTTCACTAACAACACTGTTGCAGTGTGTTGAGACTTCACAGGCCTGTATTAACTCCATATCCTGGTGTAGTCACAAGTAGAAGCTTTCTTAGCTATTGCCTGATAGATTTGGAAAGCAAAGACTGCACAGTTTCTGCATGCCACATCATTCTATTGTGAATTCTCTTTCACAATTTTGGTAATTTTGGCTCCAAAGTCCTGTTAACTCCTGTTTCCAGTGCTTTAAGGAAGGTGTGTTGTGTTTTTGCAATACATACATGAATCTGATTTTATTTACTCTCTTGAATGACATAATGTAACTGAATGAAATACACCTTTAACCTGAAGAAAACATGTTTACCTTGGGCTTCTCAATGGGAAAATCAAGTATATCGCAGTATTTTAATGACTAAAGTACTTTTTCCCATATTCAACTATGCAGATTTTTTGTAGCTCTCTGTTTTTACCTTTTAAAATAAAAATCCCAGGGAATTTTTTCCTATTCTCTATTTCTCACATAACTACATTTTCTCATCCTCTCAGTGGTTTGAGAATCAGGGTTAACATTCAGCTGGGAAGTTTATACAGTCTTTTATGGTTCAACTTGGATTAATATTAGAATACTTGGACAAACCTATATTACCAGGTACAAACCCACATTGTGTACCTGAGACTGTTGATTAGAAGAAAATTTAGGAAAATGATGAGTAAGGGTCTAGTCATCCTAGTGGCATTATGGTATGCAACAGACTGATGAATTGAAAATATTCTGAATCATTGCATTGTAAATAGAAACTTTTTTAAAACAGTGATTTCTCCTTCTCAGCTGAGAAAAAATGGTGCTTTGGAAAGGTTATCCAAGGGTTACTTTTTCTTCTTTTCTTGTAAGAAACCATTTAGTTGCCTACACAACATTAAATCTAAATTAAATTTACCCATGCTTTTAGAAGATTTTTAGGCAGCTTAATTGTAGACTGCACTTGTTTATGTTCTCCTATTCACTGGAGTAATGTGATACTGTGGTGGGTGGTGCTTATGGAGTCTGTGTTTTGTGGGTGCTGTGTAAATACATACAAGCAACTCTGATTAAGAATGGGCGAGGGAGAAGGTGCCCAGACTGAAGTGCTAACTCTGAGGAAAGAAAGAAACACATATATTTGACAGAAATATACTGCCTTCTATCATGTCTGACTATCTTAATTTGGTATTTTTAACTATATTATCTTTTAACAGATGATAGCAACTCTTTTAATAGATGATAGCAATAATGCACATTATGGTTTTTTTTCTCTTCCTATGATGATTCAAAGTGGCTTCACAGTCCAGTGCACACTGTCTATAGCTGTTCAGATCTTTTCGTTGGCAGTACTCCAAGCCACTTCAATATTTGTCAGCTTGATTTGATTTTTAACAGATATTTTTTACTACCTTGCCATATTGAGAATGGGAAATGGGCTTTTTTTCCTGGTTGTTCTGGCACTAGTGAGCTTGCTTTTTGTGCCTCTATTTGAATCTATTGTTGTGATGTCTTGAATTGATCCTTCCCAAGATTAACATATTTTAGCAAGAGATTGTTTCCATTTTAACCCAGCTGGCTAGCCGGGATTTGAGCACCTGTGGACAGTTGTTGGAGAAGCTAAAATTGAGAAACCCTATAAGCATGAATGCTCAGCAAAAGATTCTGAAAATATGAAACTCATAATCAAAGTAGAAATGAAAGTTGGCTCTCAGACTTAGGATACTGGGTCAGTTACTATATAACTCAAGAACAATAGCCTAACCAGATAGAAGNTTTCATGTTATATGTTGGTTGGTTAGTGTAAACTAGAATATTCCTTATAGAAAAGGATATAATGTATTGTAAGAAGAACCTCGCTCTCTCAATTCTTCACTTGCTCTTTATCCCTCTCCCTTTATCCTTTGCCCTCTCTCTATTCTTCACTCTCTTGACTTGCTGTCTTTATCCCTCCCTTTTCTCCCTCTCTCCATCCTTCTTTGCCCTCTCTTTACTCTTAACTCTCCTACCTCTCCCTCCTTCTCCTCTTTACCCCCTTTGCTTCTTCAACTCTACCCCCATGCTCACATGCTCAGCCCCTTCTTTCCACTCTGTCCCTGAGCACGTTGTAGGCTGAAGCTGTAGCTTCAAACAGAGCTCTGTCCTTGTTAATAAACCATCTTTCCCCTGAGCTGCCTGGCATCACTAGAGAGCCTGTAGAATCCCTGAAAAAGTCTCATGCAACTGCAACAGCAACCACCACAGATACCTGGCTCTCTAACTCCTACAGACAGTTCCCATTTCAGGGAAGAAGTAAGTGCCAGAGCTAAGTAACTGAACATAATCCTAATGCTTTACAAGAAAATGCCATTTCTGTGAACACACTTAGGGCCAACAGAAGATAGCGTCTTTGGCCAAAAATACCAATCTTTATCATCCCATCCAAAAGGTCATTTTGCACATAGCCACAAGAAAGGTCAAGGTTGCCCATGACCTTTGTAGAATGTCTCTTACCACTGTGAATACTAAATGTATTTTGGTGAGATTCCATGGCTGTTTCTCATGGAGTTTGTATTTTTATGTAACAGGGTTTCTCATTGGTAATTATTCTATCTGATGGAGTCCCAGCATGAGACAGTTGGAGACCTGTAGCCAGTTTTACAATCTCTGAGTGTCTTTGGCCTTGTCTCATCAACTTTCGCATTTTTCTACATTGTTCAAGTGCTACTTTATTTTAGATACCTTTACTGATATTTAGCAAAAAATTCAAATCTTTGCCTCCCACAGCTGATAGAATTGTTCCATTACTACCTCTTCTCAGCCCTTAGCTGGGTCCCTGACTTAAAACCAGATGTTAAAAGCTTATTCAGATCTAAATAACTCTCTCTCCTCTTGGAGAATTTCAGTAATAACATCACAGGGAAGCTACTAACACTGTTCATTAGAATTACTTCTTCCTGTTTTTTCCCTGACTGTTATTTTAGATAATGATGATGAGCTGTCCTTTTCTTTCAGGGAGCTTTCTCTACAAAATTTTTTTGCATGATGTAAGTCCAGAAAATTCCCCATTCTCCCTTTTAGAGTATTGCAGGTAAAATTGAATAGGAAACAAATTGTTAACACTTCCCAGCAAGCTGATGGTTGTGGGCTTTCATTTTAATCATCTTCTTGAAATTAGTTTTCACCTTTGTACGTCTTTTTTTACAGCTTCTTTCTGTGATAGTTTTTCAGGGTTGACTTTATTACTTCATGGTATCTTTGAGGATTTTTTGCCACAATGAACAGAAGGTGTTGCACTAGAGCATCTTAATTTGCCTAAATACTTTTTAATTAGTTATTGCCTAAGAAAGATTATCTTTGTACCTGCAAGCCATTCTGTAGGACTTCACTGAAATACTGGGTGCCACATTTTGCAAAATTCTCACCGATAGTGAGTAACTATTTTCAACTTGGCTAAAAAGGAAGAGAAGCTAATAATTTATTTCTCTCTTTTAGTCCTGCTTTTAACAGTGATGCTGTGACTTCTCAGGCATGGAACCCTTTACTTTTGGGAAGGTTTTCAGATTATTTTCCTCAGAAAGAGAGGTTGAGATATATGGATGACAGATTTAGTTTTGTTTATAAAGACAGACCATGTAGTTTTTTCTCTACAGGAAAAAGCAGCAAATTTCTCAAGGTCAGGACTCTCTTGACAGCATTGTCTGAAAAATACCTCAACTGTTGTGTTTTGGGTTTTATTTAGATTCTTTATCAAATATTTTCTGTCTGTCCTGATTTTCCATACAGCCTTACACAGTGGTTTTCTCCCAGTTCTTTCCATACTCACTCTCTTGTTCTCCTTCCTTCCCTTTGAGTAAAGTTGTGCCTGTTTGCATTCAGGCTCCAGGAGAGAATGATTTGGTTCATATGGCTCAACACCTCTGCCAGTCTGGTGCTATTCTGGACAGTTTCTAGTTGAGACCTTCAGGGCTGGTTTTCTCCTCTTTTGCATTTGACCTTTCCCTATTTTTTTCCTTTTAATTTTCTTTGATTTCCTCTTAGTGTGTAGTTTGTATGCACACCCTTGTCTAGGTGTGTATCAGCATATGGACGTGATGCATAAGTTTTTTCCTTACCATAAGTTCAGACTTTTTCAGTGTAAGGAAGTAACCTTTTATTTTTATTTTTATTTTAAATTGTGTGTAGTCTGTAGATGGAGAAAAATAAGAAATGATTACCAGTTCATTTTCAGTTATGGATACATTGTTACTCTGGGGGGGGAAACCCCCATGTTTTCTTGGTTGTGTTCTACATCATCATTATCTTAATAGATACATAGAAATCAGTGTGTAGGAGATGGAAATCGGTTCTGCTCTGCTCCCAAAAACACATGTTACGTAAGAAACCTTGGTGGATATTAGGACTGAATTTTCAAGGGCCTTTTGTTATGTTTTAAGTGTGAGTGCTGGAATTTCATATCTTTGGCTGGAGCATGTGTGCTTGGTTGCATGTGTGCTATTTTCACTTGTCTTCTTCACCCCAAGTTCTTCAGACTCAGTTCACCTGCTGCCACCAGGCTAGTGAGAATTAGCATAAAGGAGCCTTGATATGAGTTTTAAGGTCTTTGTTTTAATTAAAACAATCTGCCAGCAACACTTAAGTCTCTGTCTTTGCCTGGGTAGTTATCTTCTATTACTCACACTGACAATCCAAATACACAGATTTCAAGAAACCATTCCACTTATTTTGTTTTCAGCCTTAAAAGTAACCCATGGATTGCTATGAGAAAACTGAAATTTTTTCTTAGATACTTCATTGATATTACGTAACAAGAAAAGCAATCCAGAAGAATAAATACAGCAAAAGGTTGCTGTCAATTTGACTCCAAAGTCTATGAAGACTGAAGAAAACACAATGCTGCACTCTTTCTCAAAGTTTTGAAGTCTTTATCTAGCTTGGAGTGGAAGCTGAATCAATGAGAAATAGCAAGTCCTTTCATCTCCCTCCCCAGTGGCATGTCCGTTGTGTGATGTGAACCTTCTGAAGAAAAAGGGCTCCAGAACAGCTGAGTCTGCTCCCCTCTCTTCCTTCAGACTCCAGGGGTTATCTTCCTCCTTTCCTCCCTGGGGCAGGAGCACTCTGTGGGCCCCTAGAGGAGCTGCTGTTTGAACTGCAGTGTGAACACTGCAAAGAGCAAAGAGTGTTGCTGTGTGTCACTGGCAGCAGCCTTCTTCTGTGTACCAGCTCAAGGAGAGGCTTTTTATTCCTCAGCCCAACACTGATATTTTAAACATTAATTTCAAGGATGTCCCATTCTCTCCCACCTGTAACTCTGTATGTAAAGTGATTGTTCGTTGGATTTGCCCAAGGCTTTGACACCCACAGAAAATCCTAGAGAAAGGAATTTTTCTGCTGCTTCTGCTCCTGGTTAGTCTGGTCAGAAGAGTCTGGTCAGAAGACTACAAATGTCTCAGATAAAATGGAGAAAATCCCTCTTTATTTTACATTCTGGAATTGCAGATGTTTCCCAGTATGTAGGCCAAGGAGTCTCCATGCATTGGGATAGTGGTCTTAACTCATCTTCTGTGCCAAGAGCTGAAAGAAGAGGAAAACCAGAAAACCAGATTTTGTTCCCTTCCTTGCTCCGTCCTTGCCATGAATTTTTATAAAAAACCCTCTGGTTTTGAGGATGGAAAAAATCAACATTAGTAAAAGACAAGTAGAAGAAAAAAAGAGGGAATAATATCTGACTGCTCTTTATGTTATAACAGAGACATCTGTCTTCCAGGTCCAGGTGCAGCTGCCAGGAATACAGGGCAGGAATCCTTCACTTCTCTGCATATTCATATTCAATTGCTAAGCTCTGCCATTCTGTGGAGGTCAAGCAGAATGACCCAGCAGTTATATTTTCTTCTCTGTCAGTGAGGGGAGAATTGCTCTCTTTTGCCAGGTAGCTGACCTCTGTTTCCGTAGTGTTCCCCAGAGTCTGGTAATCAAACATGGCATTCAGAGTGAGAGGAATTGTACAGTTCACGGGAAGAACTGTAGGCGTTTGTGGGTTTCTTGTCCCCTTTCAAGTGTGTCAGCAGGCTGCCCTGCCACAAAAACCTGAACACATCAGAATGGTGCTCTCTGGTACCTCTTTGTGAGGGTCACATTAACACTTCTCTTAGCCACCAGACTCTTACATCTGTTTCTGACTTTTTCAGATAGTACTTTGTCTCTGCTTCATGCCAGCTCCCAACAGCTTTGCCAACCTGAAAGCTAACATGGGGAAAAATAGTCTTCTTCCATTAAATGGAATTTTAGTAAAACTGGTTTTTCCATCTTGATAATCAGGTAGTTTTCTAAGTGTGTAGTGTACTACAAATGCTTGCAGTCAAATAATAAATAACTTATCCGCAAACTTCTATATTTTCGAACTTAATAGTTCTCCTGTATGTTATATAGACCCAAGTGCATGTATATGTTTGTAATCTCTCTGATGACACAAATTATTTAGCATGAAGAATTTTCTTTGTTAGAGAGCTTGTGTTCCAGAACCAGTGAACCCTGGTCTTCCATTTTTACAGAATATATTTTTACAGAAATGATATAGTATCCTTTGTAAAGGTTTGCTGTAATCACATGGTACCCCAAAAGGACATGGTTTTTCAGGCAGAAAGTCAGAGCTATCTCTTTTCTGAAAATTGCATCTTTTATTTGAAAGGGGTGTGTTTTGCTGTTTCAGCTTCTACCTCCTGTTCTGCAGTGACTCCTAATGTTCAAAGGACATTTTTTTTCCTTATTTAAAAGAATGCCATTACAGTTAGAGAAATATTTGAAAACAGTGGGAGGTTTCCTGGTGCTGAAAACTTTCTCAGCTCTATATTTGAAGTAAGAAAGAATAGACAAATTTAGTTGTGAGAGTTTAGACTTCAGTTAGAAACAGGTTGAATATGTTTCAGATGTGCTAATTTTTGTGTGTTTACATGATAAGAGAATTTCTGATTGCTTAATATATAGTTTTGTCTCTGAATAATCAATTTTAGCCTTTTAAGCCATATGAGTATAGGAATCCAGAAAGGCAATGGGAATAAATTTATGCACTATCTTGTGCATTGTCAGTTTTCTGTCCTAGTCTGGACCACTGGACTTTTAGTGTCCTCTGATGGGGGCTTTGTTAATGCAGAACATGAGAGAAGTTAGTCTAGAAAATTGTATTTCATTTTTCCACCACAGAGAAGCATGAAATATCTGTAAAACCTGATATTTTAAACATAAAACTTGAAAATTCATATAGTACTTCAAGTGATTTCTTAGTTAAATTTTGATTAAGGTCTGGTTCAGGGTGCTGGGAATAAAACTAAATATTCCATGCTGGTTGTAATACATTAAGATACAAATTGTTGATTCATCTGAAAGCACATTTTCATTCAGTGTGTGTTCATTGAGGACAAGTTAATGTTCCAGGGACAGCTTTACATTTCATACTTCCAAAATATTTTTGCTTAGATTCCCTATGTTTATCTTTGATTCTCATGTTCTCTCCCATACTCTTGGCATCTGGCAGCATCAAAAGACAATCCCCACACATCCAGGTGGAGGCAAATCCAGAAGAGATGACAGTTTTAATTTCTGTAGTGTAGCAGCAGTTCAGGGGGTCCTTCTGTATGTTCTTCCAGCTGTCTGAGTTTGATGTTCCATTTTCCATTAAACAGTTGGTGAGCAGAAAGTGGAGAGGAAGTTTCCAAGTGACTCAGCAGTTGGAAGTGTTAATGGCTCCCTTGGCAAGGAGTTGTTTCAGTTGTTCAGTGTGGTCCCCTAGAGTAGCTTTTGATACACTTCAGAGAATTTTATATCCAGTAGACAATAAATATAATTAGTAAAAATGGTGTGCAGTGACATACATGATCCTTATTAATGCTATCCTTCCACAATTGTTCAGATTGGTAATACCCACTATGCAAACAAATGCATAGAAATCAAAGCACAGCTTCTGAGAGAGGAACTTGCAGGCTTCTCTGTCTAATGCACAGGGCCCACATTAGATGTTCAGTAAATGTAAGAGAATTGGAATTATAATTGAAGGCATATGGGTAATGTCACATGTTAACATTCATTTTACTAAATCTTTCCTTTTTTGAGGAAGCCTAGAGCAAAGCTGTGCCTATTCACAGCTTCTTGTAGTACACCATGGCCCCTCTAGGACTGAGGATGCCTTGGGCTGGCTTTAAGACATTTTGTGCCTTCATAAATAAAATAATGTGGTTTGGTGTGTGAAGAGACAAAAGGCAGATTGTACTGTTGCCTCAGCTGAGACGTGCTGCAACTTAGGTTGAATGTTGGGTAAAAAAGTCAGGTGGCTGTAAGGTTTGTTTGTAACACCAAATCCTGGCTGCAAGTCATATTCCAAGCAGGATGTCCTGTGTTTGGTTGTGTTCCAGGCACAGAACCAGTGGGGGAAATAGGGGTGAGTATGAGTATTGTGGCATAGCAGCTGTTAATAGACATACAGGCCAAACTCTTGGGACTGTACAGCTACTACTCAAAAAAAATGCCACACTAATACTTGTAGTGGTATCTGAATAAAATTATGTTTATATTTGAACCTCTAGAACAATTCCTATGACACGATATAGTCTATATAGTCCTATATAGTCCATCTATATAGTAATTCTTTTTTCCTCAGGTTGCAAGAGAGTATTTAATGTATTTAATTTGCTTTTGTGAGGAAAAGGAGTGAATTAAACATCTAGAAAAGATTTTGGATTTGAATATCAACCCAGAATTTTTTGTCAGTACATTTAACTGGTTTACAATATTCTGTGTTCATCATAACAACCTTAAAATTGTATTTTTGGATTCAAAACTGGGAACAAATAGAACTCCAGTTTTAGGGTCAGAAGCAAAACAATTTAAGTAATTTTCTCTTTTACAGTGCTGTAGTAAAAGTTTATCAGTGAAATCTAGAAGGGGGATAAATGGTTTGTATTTTAGGTGAAATAAATTTTAAGAGAAGTAGATGCTGGTAGCTGGCCATAAAGTTGTAAATGGCAGATAGAGAATTCATATGCTGTTTTTTTAGCAAAGCCAACAAAAACATGAATATGAATAAACACTACAAACAGTCTTTTCCTATATTTTTAAAGGCTGATAACACTTTGAAATATTTTACTGAACTTCCTGGGAGATCTATTTTATAATAAACATCTTTACTTTCATTTGAAAAAGCCTTTGTTTGAAGGGGCTACTATGGAGTTACATTTATCAAATCAATTCTTTTGATCCTGCAATCCTAAATGGCTATTTAAAAAGCAGTCTGGGGAAGCTGATGTCATTTTCAGAACATCAAAATTGTCTGCTCTGCCAGAACAGGACTGACTTTCGCTTTTTCCAAGTTATGAGGCTGCTACTTACCACCTGACTGTTCCAGAGGCAGGGACACAGGCAGGGACTGAATGGGTTGTTTGAGATTTGGCTTCTTCTCCTCTCCTGTTGCCAAGCCACTAAATTACGTGTAGTTAATACTTTACAAGTCTGTGATGCTTTACTATGACAGTAATTGTTAATGATCACAAAAGCTTTTGAGCTATTACTTAGTATCCTCCAATCCTTGTGCCTCAAAAAAATGATATTCTAAGCAGTATCCACAATCACTTTCTGGCAAAAATATTCCCTATGTTACTGTCTTTAAATGATGAGGATGGATGTTCAGTTGACAAATGACATCCTCATTTGTTTTAATGTTGACTGTAGAAAACAGGACATCCTGGGTTCCTTTCATTTTTCTCTAGACTATGATATTTGATAACTGCTTTCAGACAAGGCTTCTGGAGACTGTGCTAGCCTGGGCTTTTAAAAAATATGTTGCTATTTTGCAGTTTTTGTGAAGAGGAATGAAAGCCATCGTCCTTCTTTTTTAAGGAAAAGCTGTCCATGAGAGACTGACTTTTGAAATATAGAGATTTAGAACCTCAGAGAGGCCAGAATGGACCTTGGAAAATAATTTGCTGTGAAAAAGAATATAATGGAATTGATGGATCCACCATTCCTCAAAATGTGAAGAATTAAGAAGGTCTGAATCACCAGACACATAGACCATGATGTTCTAGAGAGAGAGTTTGCCAACTGTTCTTCCACTGTCCTAACTAGTATTTCTCAAATCCCCTCTTCATCTGCTCTTGGATTTATGGTGGAATTATAAAACAAAGACCAACATAACTATTGTTAGTGATACTGCTTGTTCATACAATTCAAGAACTTTGGACTGAAATAGTCCCTGCTTAACAGAAAACCCCAAATGAAACAAAAGATTCTAGTGTCATGAACATATTAGGCATTCCTTTTGTTCTTCCTTTCAAAATGTCTTTGTTTTCTATGATATATGCTCAACAGCTATGTGAGATCTTCTGTTGTAATTTTGTTCAAAAACAGATTTTAATTTCTTACATTGAAATAGCATTCAAGAGTTATAATTGCATGATTCTTCATTTCCCATAATAATCTACTTCAGCTTACATGATGGATACAATATAGTTAGTCTTAATTATTGCTAACTGATAAAGTAGTGTTCCAAAATAATGATTATTTGAACAGTCTTTATCTAATCATGACACTAATGAAGTTTCATCAAAAATACATTATTTTATAAACTGTAGTATGTCAGTGAGTAGTCATGAGTGTAGAGAAGTTTTGATTTTTTGCATCATGAATAATTAATGGTATTTCAAACACAAGATCAGTGATTTTGTTGACTTCCTTTCCATTGTTTTTTAACAATTTGGAGATTGCACAGTTTATTTCTTATAACTTTAGAATTTAGGTTATGGAAACTTCCCAAGCTGCAACATTCTGAATTTGCCACTGAATCCAAGTAGTTCAGAGCTTCAATTCTAATGAGGTCAGTGAGCATGGCAGATATTTATTAACACCCTCTGTGAATTAGGTCATACTTTCAGGTTGTTATTTCAACAGCCTAATTATATCTGGGTTTGATATTCCAATTTACTAACGATTACTGACTCCTGTAATGGATAGCATGCAGACAAACTGCTGCTTCTGACAGAACCACTGAGAGCAGCCAGCCTGGTAGCTCAGACATCCATGAAAGCAGGCTGACTAAGTGAAGGGCATGGAAAAGAGGGGACAAAAACAAAGAAAAGAAATGAAGAGAAAGTTACTTTTACAAGAAAAAATGCCAAGATGCCTTACCATGGTGTTTTCTACTGTTCTAAAACCAGTATTTTTCTGTATCAGATCTCACCATCTTCAGTCTTCAGGTTAGTGCTTTTTATATTACTTACACAGTCTGAACTATTCCCAGTAAATTTGACTATGCTGTGCTACTCTTTCTGATTAGAAAAAAAGCTCTGTAATAGACAAAGAGTCATAACCACTTTAGAGTGTGTTTTTTAATTTTCTAGCCTATTTGAAAAGTTAATGCTGAGCAATTCAGCTTTTCAATTGGCCAGAAATCTTTTAGCAGTTTAAAAGGCAAACTTTTACGTAGGAATGGGTTACATGAGACTAATATCTCAATGCCAAAAGAACCTTTGAGATTTTTAAGGTTAATGCTCAACATTTTTAAAGCAAAGAATCCAGCTTTGTGTTGAAATATATTTAATTTTGAAGGGCCTCGTAATCTGTAATAATGATTGAAGATTGTGACTACGTATATTTAAAAAAAAAAGTAAAAATATTTTTATATGATTGGCAAAAAAAAAAGTTTCTTTACCCAATTTTAAACATTTTTTTGCATGAACCTTTTGGATTTAAAAAAAAATTTCCTCCAGTCTGGGGACAGAAGCATTCTTGGCAATCAGTTTTGCACTGTAAAATTATTACTGAGGTTTTCC